>APFE031231443.1:25349-50178 GCA_000404065.3 Pinus taeda
TTTTTTAACACAAGTTTATTTTTATTTTATTTTGATTGAGTCAAAATGTTTACATGGCATTGCATTACAACATCACATTTCTACCATACTGACTAGGAGTGTGACACAATAAAACAATAGTTAAGAATCTTGTTATATATTTTTTTAAATGTATATAGGAGTAGTCTTTTATAAGTGGGAGTGTGACACAATAAAACAATAGTTAAGAATCTTGTTATATATTTTTTTAAATGTATATAGGAGTAGTCTTTTTTATAAGTAATATTTCGGCATAAATCACATGCAAAATATCTGTAGATGCATTTCGAACCAACAAGTGTGGTTCATCGTCAGGACAAGTTGAAGAAACACCAGCTTAGCATATTAAATAGTAAGTTGAAGAAACAGATCCAACTTAGCATATTAAATAGTGTGAGTAGAGCCTCCAACAGCTAATTTGACTAACGACTACAAGTTGAAGAAACACCAGCTTAGCATATTAAATAGTAAGTTGAAGAAACAGATCCAACTTAGCATATTAAATAGTGTGAGTAGAGCCTCCAACAGGTAATTTGACTAACGACTACTTTTGACTTTAGGACCAGGGTTATAAAATATTACTATAATTTAATGGATATTAGTTATATTAGGTGAAAAAATATATAAATAATATGAATGGTGTAAAGGGTTATTTAAATAGGAGTTGTTTAATAATTAAAAATTATAAGTTATTTAGCATTTACATGGGAATTAGTTATATAAAGTACCTTTCTTATATGTATAAATTATATGTATATATATAAATATAAAGTAATATTCATAGTTTGTTAGAATTAATAAAACTATTGGAACGAGAAAATAAGATAACATAAATAAGTAAATGTACATTAAAAAAATAAATAATAATAATAAAAAATATAAAATAAAATAAATAAATAAATAAATAAATTAAATAAATAAGAAATAAATAAATAAAATAAAAATAAAAAATAAATAAAATAAAAATAAAAAGATCAAGCGAGCGACACAATTTACAAAGAAGAAGGATAAGAACAGGATCAAAAAACTAGAGAGCTAAAAGGGTAAACCTTAGGAGGAAGGAAAAGAGAAGGCTCAACGGAAAACGATCAGTGAAAAAGAGGGAAACAATGAAAGCTAGAAAAAGCAAGACTAGGAAGAAAGGGCAGGGATCCAGCAGCCACTGATCTTCTAGCCGTCATCTCTATTGAGATTGTTCGACCTTCTTTTGATTTCAATAGCTTCTCTGGATTTACAGTGATGGAACTGCGCAACCTTGGCAATAACCTTGGCCTCCTCAATACAAACTTGATGCTTGGTCTTTTCCGCATGCTCTGCTAACACTGAAGACTTGGTTCTCTCATGTCTTACGTCAGCTGCATGTTCGCTGATCCTTTGATGAATGGAGCGCCCTGTTTCCCCTATATAGGGGGTCCCACAAGAACAAGGGATCAAGTAGACACCCTTCATGTCTTTAGGGTCAATGGGATCTTTCACCGATCGGAGGCATTTGCGAATACAAGATCTTGTGGAAATGTTTAGTTTATGAGCTACTGAAATAAAATTTTCCTATTGCATTTCCAAAGAAGTTAATGAAGGGATATTTTAATGATGTGGGGGAAGGTTTTAGAAACTTACCCAAAGTAGAGCCATTGAGATTAACGTTGTCTATATAGGGGGTCCCACAAGAACAAGAGATCAAGTAGACACCCTTCATGTCTTTAGGGTCAATGGGATCGGATTTGCGAATACAAGATCTTGTGGAAATGTTTAGTTTAGGAGCTACTGAAATAAAATTTTCCTATTGCATTTCCAATAGAAGTTAATGAAGGGATATTTCAATGATGCGGGGGAAGGTTTTAGAAACTTACCCAAACTGGAGCCATCGAGATTAACGTTGTAACCATGTCAAAATAACCTTGGCCTCCTCAATACAAACTTGATACTTGGACTTTTCCGCATGCTCTGCTAACACTGAAGATTTGGTTCTCCCATGTCTTAGGTTAGTAGCATGTTTGCTGATCCTTTGATTGTTAGAGTGAAAAGAGATTTGATCCCTCTATGTGCTTGGTAGATTAGGCTATTTAATTTTCCCCTTTAATGAATACCATGGGTTCTCATAAACCTAGAGCTAAAAACTAATGGTTATTTGGTTAACATATTATTTTTGCTACGTGGAATAATGTTGTAGGAATACATGATGACAATTGAGGCAAATTCAAATGTATAAATGTAAAATGTATGAAGAATGTTGAGGAAAGCTCAATATTTGGTGCTTGGCAACTGTGAAGTCAAGATGTGTCCATCTTGGGATTGAAAGGTAGTAGTACAAGAAGATAACATGAAGATTAAAGGAGATCATTTTCATGAGGAATTTGCGATCAACTTGAAGTTTGGGAAGGCTCAATGCAATTTGATGTCGAAGATGAAAGCGATGAGCAATAAAAATGACCAGGATCCTATCACAAGATTGAAGAGTTAAGATGGCTCAATGATACCTCGAAGGGAAGCAAGCTCGATACAATTAGATGCAGAGAAAAGATGGAGACATGCATCCATAGAGAACTAGTGGTTGATACTCTTATGAAGACAAGTTATAAGGCTTGTGGTGTTGACTTCCCAAATAGAAAGGAAGTCTGGAATCTTCTCTAGTTTTGAGAAGGAGCAAAGACGTCTCCTTAAAATAGGGGCAAATATCTATTCCTTGGGTAAAAGGGAATAAAAATATCCTCTCTGGTTGAGAGGGAGTGATGTTGGACATCACATGTGCATTCTCTTCTTACGATGATGAAAAGAGAATGGTGGAGGATTGGATAAGAATTTGTGGTTTGCTTGAGGATATAAAATCCAAGAAAGGAAAGGTACTGGCACTCTTTGAGGATAGGACATGTATCCAAGAGAAGAGTGGTCAAAGAGGACTAATATTCTTTTAGGGCTTAAGGATTGGAGATCCAAGATAAGAATAGTCCTAAAAGGACATACCTTGTAAACATTTGGATGGGGTATGTGCTTTGTAGAGGTAGTGTGGTATCACACGTAAACCCTCCCAACATAATGTTTTTGAATGAAGCAGAGTTGTCTAGTTAGGCCTCAGAGACAATGATAGTTATAATGGTTTACCAATCTGATTCTTCTTATGATAACTCTTATGTTTGAGAATGATGTTGTACTAGTTGTGCAACTATGAATACCTCCCTATTTAAGAGGGAGTGTTAAGAATGTAACTAGTTTCAATCTTCATAATTGTTGTTGTACTCATTTCAATATGTATCCTATGTAACAAACCAAAGAAGAAAAGGAAAAGTTATTATTATTATTAAAGTATGGGTTACATGGTTCTTATTGATTGTCTTCTAGGTAAAAGTATGTTCTTCATGCTTCTAGGGTTTATAGGCCTTAGGATTTATTGTCATGAGTCAAAAGAGTCAACATCATGTTTAAAAGACCCTTTTGGGAAAAATGTAATTGGAAAAATAATTATTTTTGAGTCTAGAAAGTCCCCAAATTGCCAAAAGTAAAAGTCATCCTAAAGGACGGAATTTGACCCCTTAGAAAAAATATATAAAGAAGCAGTTCAACCTCATTTGTCATTTGCTCACCAAGAAGTTTGATCTCAAGGAAAAAGTTCAATCTATAGATGGGAAGCAAGAAGAAAATAAGAGTGGAGTTCTCGAAGAATACTTGTTTTTGGACTCTCTCTCTCTCCCACGCGTGAAAGTATAGGGTTTTTGTAGCTACAAGGAGGCTGAAATTGCAAATCTGAGTTGCAGTAGGATGAAGTGTAGCTTCTTGTTCGGGGTTCAAGTGGAATAGGCAGGTGGCCACTAATATCCACCTAGATCAAATCAGTGAAAGATCTAGAATTCACAAGGGTTTGTTGGGCTTGGTAACTATGTGTTTTTGAATTTAGTGTATCTTTTTTGTGACATGCTTTTCTTTCTGACTACCTTGTGCTTCCTTTAGTGGCACCTCCTTTAATTTCACTTCTTCCTAAATTTCTTTTGCTTCCTCCTCGTTCTAAGTCTCTTCTTCTTTGTATACTTTATAGTGCTCTATCTGAGCACCTTCCCACCATTTGGACCTCTTGCTATTTTTTCGGACTAAATAGCACATTCAACATCAGAATGAAACATTTTCATAGTCAAGATTCTAAACCCATACATAATCTAGAGTCATTAGGGTTACTTTGGCAGAAAAACCTTTATTACCACACATATTTGAGTATGGATCCTGAGGAAATGTTTAGTTTATGAACCACTGCAATAAAATTTCCCTATTGCATTTCCAATAGAAGTTAACGAAGGGAGATTTCAATGATGTCGGGGAAGGTTCCAGAGCCTTACCCAAACTGGAGCCATCAAGATTAACGTTGTAACCATATTAAAATAAGGGGACCAAGGCTCCATGGAGGGACCCACACTACCTCAAAACCAAGGCCCCGAATCCCAAATAGCATTCTTATCCTCAATATTATCGAAGACAACATAAAAAAAAACCCAAAGGTTTCCATGAAACAAAGATCCACTTATGGAGATTAACCAACCACAACCAAAAACCATTAAACCATAAGACTAATTATGGTTTTTTGGGCATGTGATATTGATAAGCCATGGTATTGGCCCATGGTATTGTAACAAATCCTATTTACATATTAAGAATCTTCATGGTAATGTGGAATACGTCTCTAAGAATAAGAATTTTGTTCTATTTGAAATGTATATATGTTTAACTTAATAATAATAATAACTATTTTATAAAAAAAATAATTTTAACAATGTGAGATGTATTATGAAAGTCAATGCTTTGCTTATTATGGATTAATGTCTATAAACATTTACCAGTCATTTCATTGAGCTAGTAGGTATGTTTATTTTGGAATATGACTTCCACAATTTTAATTTAAATATCAATAATTATTAAGTAGATGGTAAGGATTTAACCACCACTCTATATTTTAAAATATTTTTATTAGTGATTACAAATAAAAATTTGATATTTATCTCAAAAGTAATTATGCCCTTTCATTTACCAGTGATTTCATTGAGCTAGTAGGTATGTTTATTTTGGAATATGACTTCCACAATTTTAATTTAAATATCAATAATTATTAAATAGATGGTAAGGATTTAACCACCACTCTATATTTTAAAATATTTTTATTAGTGATTACAAATAAAAATTTGATATTTATCTCAAAAGTAATTATGCCCTTTCATTTTAATTAAATTAATTAATTAAAAAAAAGTCATATGAATTATGATTATTTTGGGCATTTGTATTGGTATTGTAACAAAGCCTATTTATAGATTAAAAATGTTTATGACTTGACTAAACTAGACTAGATTGATTGTTAGAGTGAAAAGAGATTTGATCCCTCTCTGTGCTTGGTAGATTAGGCTATTTAATTTTCCTCTTTAATGAATACCATGGGTTCTCATAAACCTAGAGCTAAAAACTAATGGTAACTTGACCAAGTCATGTTTACCTTAACTACCCAGTAAAATTAATAAAAATAATAATAATAACATATATTTTTTATTTTTATTATTTTAGTTTGAAGTTTGAAGTTTTTTTTTAACACAAGTTTATTTTTATTTTATTTTCACTGAGACAAAATGTTTACAATGCATTGCATTACAACATCACATTTCTACCATATTAGACTCGAGAGTGTGACCCAATAAAACAAGAGTGAATCTCTTGAATTAAGAATCTTGTTATATTTTTTTAAAATGTATATAGGAGTAGTCTTGTGCAACTTTTTCTAGTTTTTGGAGGATTTCTGGGTGGAATCCAGAGAAAAAAATTATTTAGTTCATGTATTGTTTTTTAATTTCATGTCTTAATTAATTTTTATTATATTTTTTAATAGTATATATTATTATTAAAATATATTATAAGACATGAAATGTATTATGAAGTATTTTGGACCTTGACTATGCTTTAAAAGTGCTTCTATTCTTTTTTTAAAATAAGGAACCTAAAAGCTAAAGGTCTCTCCAAGGAGTGAAAGTATGCCCCTTCAACAATCACAAATAATTCCAGGTGGTGTGGTTTTCTTTGAGTAACATTAATGAAACAACATAAATTGGTGAAAAATATCCTCATGACTATCCCTACTATTAATTTGACAACCAGATTGTAACATGCAAACGCTCAACCTAAACTAAAAGCCAAACTATTTGTTTAACCGCAAGGTTGAGTACAGAGATGGCTCAACCTCTGAGCAAAAGCCACAACATAAAAGGAATTTATTTTACCAAGAGGTTGACTAAAGAGGTAGGCTCGCCGCTCGACCTCAGTTTTATTAAAAAAATCACTCTATTTTAGGGACAGTTATGTATGATAGTGAGAGTCAGAGTTAAGGGATGATTGAGAAGTTGTGAGTGCTTATTTTCATATTGTATGGGAAAAGATTTAAAAAATTAAATATAAAAATCAGATAGCTAGATAATTTATATGTTTTATAAATTATTTTTAAAAAAATTAAAAACTTAAATACATAAATCAGATTCCCAACAATCAATCTGTCCCATATACAACAAAAAGAAGTTACCAGTACTGAACAAAGCAATGATATATTGACTAACTTTAGAGGTGATCCCTAAGTAAGAATTAAGCCAAAATGCGTTTTTTGGTAACTGTTTTGTCGTTAACAAATTAGAAAGTGTAATTTCATTGAGTTTGAATGAGACTAATAATTAAAAGCATGTGTTTCTTCTTAAGAGTTCACAGGTTTAAAACCAGAGGGGCAGAGTATGTATGTTTTTGTAGATTTAGCAGTCAAATCGTTGGGCAGAAGTGGGTCCCTTGTCCCACAAACAAGAGTGTCTCATACACCAATTTGGTGTCTGGCTTGACTGTGACTTTAAAATTGAATAATAATAATTTCAAATTTTGTAATAATTAATTATGCTATGTGGATTTGGGTATCTGGCTTGGCTATAACCTTAAAATTAAATAATAATAATTTCAAATTTGTAATACTTAATTATACAATGTAGATTTTAGCTTTAATCTATTTTGATATTTTAATTTTTGTTGAGATTTAAGCTAACAACACCCATCCATCATGAATCTACCCTAAAATTTTTGAAACTCTTAAATTTTACATTTTATACTAATTAGACTTATGTAATATAAAATAATAATAATTAAGTGCACTGTTAAGTCATTAAACAAAAATCCACTCATCCCAAATACGATCCTGTAATTTAAACAGTAAACAATGTAGATATAGCTCAGAATCTACAATTTTACAGCGAGCCATATTTCCCATACTATCGGACCACTAATGAACTGCGGATATATACGCCCATTAGTAAAATCAAACGATATACATATACACCCACCGTTCATTAATAACCCGATAACCTGGGATTTATTGTTGCCAATTTTACCCTCCCCAAATTTCGGCGAAGCTGGGGCCATTTTATTATTCCTTACTCTGCACTTCATTACTATCGGAAACAATGGGCCCGTTGTTCACACGAGCAGTCAAAAAGTGAAATAGCATACGGCTGTAATGGGCGAAATTATAGTTATGGTAGGTAGCGTGAGGAGCCTGACATGGCATTGTGGGAGGCTATGCCGATCATATTAGATAAAGCCGAATTCATTGGCTGAATAGGGGGAATTCAATCTATAAAACATGGAGCTCGTGCCTGTCAGGGGAGACGTCACATCTCTGGTACCAGATAGATAAACTCGCCATCGATATGAAAGGAGGACCCAGAAAATGGTGATTGAGTTTGGAATTGTCGGGAAGGGGAGCCAAGCATACGAACAAGTGGAGAACTAATAATCTTTGAGCTGGTATAACCAATAATCTTTTGGGTAGGTTATGATTATTAGTTTTATTATCACTTTCTTTTTCAGGAATTAATGGAGCAAGAGCAGTTTTTGTTTCAGGTTAAAACTAATAACCTTAAAATCATATTTTCAGCGATGAAAGGATATGCATTCTTCGAACGGATAGGTCAAGCTTTAATAAAATTAAGTGTTTTGGGCACAGTTAAAGTGTTATGTATATTGAATGGTTTTAGAGTGTTTTTTTTAATGTGTTTGGGGATATGGGTCCAGCGGATTTTAATTTTGACAAATGTAGTTGAGACTAATGTCTGTAGTTTCTTAGTTTGGTCTAACAGCAATTGTGATTCGAATAAGTGGTATTAGAGCTGAAAGCTCATTCTGCTTGCAAGAAATTGTTGGACATTAGGTTCGTTTCAAGACATGGACTAACAACGTTTGGTAGATCTTAACTCTGGCAAATGTAGGGAAGACTAATACCTATAGCCTACTGGTTTTGGTCTAATAACAATTATGATTCTAATAACATACTTTGAGATTTCAAATTCAAATCCCTTAATTTACCCATGTCACACAAATATCAGAGATCCCAATTATCCATTCCTTTAATTAAAAAAATAATAATAAAATTAGAATAAATGATAATTATAATTGCTTAGCATGGTTAATGAACTCCACTAATCAGACACTCTCTGAGGAAGCAAACATGAGACAGTGGGGAATAACATTAAAGCACAATACAATAATGGATCCACTAATCAAACTGACTCTATGCGGGGAAGCAAACATGAGATAGTGGAGAACACCATGACAGCACAATAATACACTGTGGATGAGAACTGCAGGAGCAAAAAACCTAGTTTGGCTTAATTAAGGTCGTAATTTTGGAAAACGTCAAAGAAACCACAAGCTAAAATGATTATTTCAACCGGAAATCACGGCATCACGGGGGTTGAATTCGAAAGGAAAAATCATTAGGCCATAGTGTTGTGCAGCAGGAATTGGAGTGCACATTACCAACGACTGTGTCTTCATTCATATAATATATAAAATCAGACCTCTGTCTTGGCGTTGCAACTACAACTATATTGATAGATTACTGTTACTCCATTGTAGATTGGAAAATGTGTGAATGTTATTATTGTCAGACTGTTCTGTTTTCTGAAGCTTTGATTACCAAAGAGTTTCCAATTGTTATGTTTACATAATAATTGATATGTTGTGGTTGAGTATAAAATGTATTCCTTCATTAAGGATGTTGGAAGAACTTCTACAATAGGGATGAACGGTTGTGTGGGAGTAACTTCTACAATAAGGATGAACTGTTGTGTGGTTGGTTATATATGCATTAAATGAGGATGTTATAATCTAATGAATTTTCTTTTGAAGGGTTTATTATTTTTGTGTTTTTTTGTTTATTCATGCGTCTTTTGTTTCTTATTATTTAAATAGAACAGGTATAGAGAAGCAGAATTATGGGATTAGAAGACTAAGAAAACTCTATTTGGTTTATTAATGGTGTCAGTTATCTTCCATGGTTGCGAGATATGTGGGAGTAACATGTCAAGCCTCAAATTGGGATAAATAGAAAGAATCCAAAAGCATCTAATCATAAGTAGCCTCAAAGTCAAATCAATGGTTCCATATGATATACTTTTCGTTGACGCTGGTATGTTTCTAATTGAGGCTTCAGCAACCATTTATTTGCTAAGTTACCTAAAGAAGGTTGAATATATGGATAGGCACCAATGGCCCAAGTTGGTTGTCAAAGAAGAGCTAAGCCCTTGGAAAAAGACATGGATGAAGCAAAATAAAAAGTGGTTAGGCAAATGGAACATAAATCTGCATGACTGTCCTCACTCTAAAGAGGCGATAAAAAAACGCATATTATGTCAAAGAATTTAACCCTGTGCTGGAAGCATGATGATAAAGAGTATTTGAGTTCCACAATCAAAGGGAAAAACTAAAATATTAATTGCCGGGTTGAGGACTAGTTCCCATCATCTAAAGATGTGAAACTGGGAAAGGGGCAACCCCTAAAGAAAAGTGCAAAGAAAGAACTTGCATTTTTTACAACACAAAGGCGGTAGAAATAGAATGACATTATATCAAAAATATGCAGCATATGAAGGTATTCTTAGTCAGTTTGATAACAGTGCAAAAGTGAGCTTTATGAGGAAGAAAGACTTCACAAAGTAACTACATTCTTACTCCAAATTCACAACAGCAAAATTAACATGAAAAAAAATCTAAATATAATTTAAGTTGTTTGATAGGCCTTTAGCTTATAGAATCTCGTGGACATCATTAAAAACCATGTTTCAGAATATTAAAACCAATAATTAGTATATGGCCATGATAAAGAGAAGAGGAAGCTAGTAAAAGAGTCTGAAAGCTTGTTTGTTGCCATGAAGGAGAGGCTTTGGCGAAGCAAATTGGTTGCTGAGAGCTGCCAGGGGATCCGGTGTATCAACAAAGTTTGTTTAAGTTCATTTTCTTCTCGTTAAAAAGAAAGAGCGTAGCAGGAAAATATGGCAGCAATCAAGTGATGGTAAAATTAAAATTCAAAAGAAAAACTGCTTAAATATTTTCAGTTATTTAGTATTGGTTTATTGGAAAATGTGGGCAAAAATTTTAGGATGAGTGAGGTTTTGAAGTGTTTTTTAAATGAATTATTAATTACTCTCTGGAGTGGGATATTATATTTTTTCATATTTGGTGTTTGAATTTAAAGTTAATGGATTAATGGGAGTGAAAACAGTGAAAAAGAGTTTTTAATTGTGTAAAGGGTTTGTAAAATTTAAATGAAAATGGATAAATATTTCCTAGAATATGAAATTATTAAGGAAGTGAGTATATTTTTTTGATATTACTAACCTTGTGTGTGGGTAATGAAATAGAAGGAGAAATCCCATTGGTCGTGTGTGGGTAGAACCACTTATACGTGGTAAAATTAGTTTGATATATCTTGCATTTTTTAAAACAAGCAAAAACAAGTAATTATTGATGGTGATGTTTAATGAGTGGTCATTATTTTCTTTCATATTCACATAGAATAAATGGTTTACATTGAAATTAATTAAGCTTAGAGTGAAAAGTGATGGTAAAATTTAAAGGTAAGTGGGTGTGCATTAATTATTCATTTCAAATATAAAAATGAAGATTTCAATTGACAATAAAAAGTAGGTATGGTCATGATATGTAAATGATCATATGTAATGAATTTGTAATTTGTTAAATAGTACCATGGAGTAATGGTCACATTGTGAGTTAGAGAAGTATTTTGCATATTTATTGTACCTCATTTGAAATGATGTAATGATGTTCCTTGTAAAGAGGTGTATGTAAAGTTGTATCCGACAACCCAAAAAAATTTAATAGTATCATGGAGTAATGGTTACATTGTGATTTAGAGAAACATTTTGCATCTTTATTGTACCTTATTTAAAATGATGTAATGATGTTCCTGTTGTGCTATACAACAATACCCCCCCCCCCCCCCCCCCCCCCCCCCCCCCCCCCCCATTTCAAATTTTTAATCTTAGTATAAAGATGCAAAATAAGAAATAGGTCCTCTTTAGGATGTAAAAAGCAATAAAACCTTTTAGGTAAAATAGATTTTCCATACTTTTCATATAAAAGTTGCTTTACGAGTGTTTGGAATCGCTCATCGCAAATCGCAATTGCTTAAGACCAATGAACATTCGTTTGAAAAGTTGCGATGCAATCAAAGTCATCACAAATGCCTCATCACAAAGTTTTAAATTGAAAAATCCATTTATAAACATGCAATGTGATATAACTATCACATTTCACATATCAGTAATTCTGAGGGATAAGTTAGGGCTCTCTGTTGAAACCTTGCGATCGATATCACAATTGCATATCGCATCACGCCAATACATAGAAAAACGTTGAAACAATTCCGTTGAAACTTTTCGATGCAATGTGACTATCGCAATCGCATATCGCATACTGCGCTCCCAATAGAAATAAATACCATATACTATGTGCACTCGCGATATAAGGCTAGACCAAGTATCAAGAAAAACAGGATTCACCAAGTTTAAAACCAACCCGCCAACTCTACATGCCAGCTCATTACTCATCGCAATTGCAACAATACAAGGAATTATTTCAGGCATAGCGCTTGTAACTCTCGATTGTGATATGCAATGGCTCTACACGTATTAGAATAATACAATCGCTAATCGCAAAACCGCAGAGTTGTGACACCTGTTCTAAAAGGACCATTGGAAAACTTGCAATGCAACATATATTAATTTGGCATTAAAGTTCATGTTATGAGGATAAGATAATGCATTTAGAGGTAGTGATGGTTACAATCCTTTAAGGATTTCATCCTTTGTGACTATGTACTATCTTTTGATGCACATAACTGCTTTTAGTCTGTAATTTGTAGTATTGGCTCCTCTTAGAGATTTTCGCCTATCACGCTCCTCTTTATCATTTTGTAGTGTAAATCTAGAATCATGTAGGCAGTTAAAATGTCTAAGAGAACTTGAAAGGCAAAGGTTCCCCTTATAGTGGAAAAAGGACAAGGAATATTGGCGTTAATCTCATATACCACCTGTCTAGGCTTTGGCAAGACCTCGTGGGAAGGCATATATACTTTGCTTGAAAATGAAGATCCGGAAGAGATAGAGGAAGAAGCAATAGTCGATGGAACTAATAAATCAGAAAACATGCTCAATGATTTAGCCAGCTCTTTCCTCCATCGAATAGCGGCTTGTGCAAATATTTTACCATATAATGATATGGTAAGATGGGTAATTGAGAGCATTAACATAACAGATAGAGATTTCTTCACGATTGATGGAAGGATGTTTGGATCCTTCAAACACGAAGATGTCAAGAGAATGTATCACCTGCCAGATCCCCAACGACATTACAACAAAGCATTCCTGGAAGCTTTCACAAAGGAGAATGACATTGAATCAAACCCTATCAAGCAATGGAGACATTTTCCTAACAAGCACAAATATGAATCATCTGGTATGTATTCTGTGGACTCCTTGGCATCTCCATATTGTTATGCTACTGCTATGAGGTGTAGACTCTTCGAAGTCCCGATTCTGCTAGATTTTCTATTGAGATGATTCCATTGATAGAAGTAGCAATAAACTCCTTTGTCATGGACTGGGAAACTATCCTATCGAACAAAATAGCTAGTCAAATACTGGATTATAGAAAGAACATATTTGTCACTAACCGAGTCGTGCCCCCATTCCATATGAGTGCTTACATAGTTGATACAATTTGTTTTAATTCCGACTTTCCCATACTAGGTTGGAAATGGATTGTTCAGGACCCAACCCCCATTCATTTTACCATAAATACTTATGGAATTATGAATACAAGAATCATTTATACAAGATTTTCCATGGTTTTATTTTACCCGTCCATCAAGCCATCTTTAATAAACCTGCTCCTCGGCTGTCTGACGAGGCTAACATTGATTTAACCTCAATCGGTAGTTTGTTCGGGGAAGAGATGTTTACCTATGTTAGGGTTTTTGGCAGTATTATAGAGCCTCATGTCCTTCCACTTTACATTCTTGATAAGCTTTTAGCCAAGGAGGTAGCCTACCAGATAGTAGAAAAAGGGATGACTAGAAATCTTAAAGACTCCAAGAAGCAGTTGTGGCCTGCCTTTCCTCTTCACTGCAGCACTTACTCATTACATGATTTTAAACATGCCGAGGAAGAAGCAGAAAAGACAAAGGATCTGAGTCTAGCCGTTATCCCTAAAAGACAATATGACCCAAAGAAAATTTCTTTCAATTTCACCTCTCAGGTGAAAGTTAATAAATTCTTGCATGAGGAAGACGACTTCGATGACTTGTTCGCTTTAGCAGAATTATTCTCAACAATAATTCATTTGGAAAAATTCAAATTGAGTGCTGAGAAAATTGGAAAATTCATTGAATACAGGACACAGAGGTTACTGATAGTACCTCTGGATTTGTAAGTACTACACCAACCATTCAGTAGGAAGAACACAATGGAGAGCAGGTAATTGAGAAGGTTTCTAAAGAAGTTGAGACAAGTGATAAGGCCACTGAACAACTAAATACTGACATTCACATTGATCCCATATTGATTAAAGAGTGGGAGCAATTTGATCAACAGATCAAAAGTCAGAATGATCCTCGAAACTTTATCACATCTGCGCCTCCTGAAACACAACGACCCATTATTCCTGATATTGTGATTGAAGAGACACCCAGCAAAGAAACAACTATAAAAGAGATAGAAATAATCCCTAAAAATCCTTTAGGGGAGATTACATTGAATATTGAGGAGATTCCACCCTTGGATGTGTTTTACAACCCAAAACACAGGGTTGTAGTCAAGAGGCAGAGGAAAAAGAGGAAAATAGATCAAACATCATCCACAGCTCCTCAATCTAAATTTATGAATGTCATATGGAAAGATTCAGAGGTCAATCCTTCTGACGATTTGACTAAGTTATCTCAATTTTCAGGCGCATACACAACTGCTACAATTGATAAGGCAACTGAAGTGAATCAATTGATCAAAGAAAAGGATCAAAATATTAATTAGCTTGAAGAACAGTTGGCAGCAGAGCAGTAAAAGGTTAATTGGATTGAGGAACAATTAACAATAGAGAAACAAAATAATGTGCAACTCGAAGAACAATTGAATCTAGAAAAGTAGAAAAATGGCCAGTAGGCCATTTAGAGACAACACCAGCTGTCTCAAGAGCTCAAGAAGCTTAAAATTACGCATCAGCAAGAGATTCAGTCTAAAGAGGAGCAAATCACATAGCTACAATTCTCCTTGGGACAATTCAAAGATTATCCCAAGGTTGAAGAGTTCAAAAAGGAAGCTTTAGAGGCAAATAAGGTTTTATCTCAACATTTGAATCTACTCTGCCAGAAGATATCTTTTATTGATCCATTATGCATCATAACGACATCACTGATTGACCAAGCAGTTAATACCATGTTAGAATTTGAAGATGCAGATGATAAAGTCATAAATTTTCTCACCTGGCAAAGCACAGAAGATGGAAGAGCTGCTAACTTACCTAAAATTGAAGAATCTCATAAGACGATATTATTTTCGGAATGGGAAACACAATTGATAAAAGCAGAAAGAGCTACCTCCAGGGCCAAGGCTATAATGAGTAATGTTATTGAGTTGGTAAATGATAACTTATATGGTGCTAACTTAATTTTTTGATTGTTCCCCAAGAAAACTTCCGAAGGTGAAAGTTTTAGAGAAGCAATGGAAGCAAGATTTGGACACCAAGGAAGAGCGGCTTAACATAATACAAGGTCTTTACTGGGATGCGCATTGGTCCTTTCTGGTCAAGCCACATAGCCAACAAATGACTATCAAGTGCCTTGTTGATGCCATTGATCGCATGATGCCCGAGCTCTCAGATGCCACATACGTAGGACAGTTACACTCCAAGATGAGTCATCCTTCAAAGATCCAAAGCATGCTCTCAATTTGTCGATTAAAGATGAAAGAGAAAGCATAGATGCGATGAATGTCTTCAAAGATTATCGCAATTCTATTTTTGAAATACAAATCCCATATTTTGATAAAGGCAATTCCAACAACTCTCAGCAATTTTCATGCACAGTTTGTTTTTAATTTTACTATAAAGATCCTTTCATGTCACTTTAGAAAGGGTCCTCAACTTGTATAAAACTAGACTTGAGAAGTTTTCACTTCTGCACTTCTTAATTTATTTTTTATAAGCCGTGGATCGAGGTTCAGAGTTTTTGTGAAAGAGCTTCATAAAGACTTGCATTTTTGTATCTCCTTGGAGTTTCTAGAATAAGAAGATTGAACTAGAGTGTTACTTGCATAAATGAGATTCAAATGCATTTGGTACTTCTATCACTGTTCTTTTGCCTTGTTTTATGTAATTAACATTCCATTGAGTTGTTATTATTGATGTATTCACATGTTTTCAAACAATTCTGTATTATTTCACTTATGAATGATTTAGAATTGTTATATTATATGCCTATGTCAACGATAAATATTAGTATGTTATGTGATATGATTTCATATTACTTTGTTTAATTTCTTAAACAAAGTAATCATTATTTAAATGCATCTTTCTGTAGATAAGTAAATAATCTATATTATTATTTGTCTACTAGGAATCATCAAGAATCACATTATTATGAGATCACCCGGGTTATATAGATATATCTGTAGATTTTAGAGCTTATAGATTAAACCACATATCATCTTTTTACATATTTAAAACACCCATTCATAAAATCATACTTTATTGGGAAACTGGTCCCATAATATCCAGTTGGAGCACCATACCAAACAGATAAG
Source organism: Pinus taeda (assembly GCA_000404065.3). NCBI lineage: Eukaryota > Viridiplantae > Streptophyta > Pinopsida > Pinales > Pinaceae > Pinus > Pinus taeda. The sequence goes on from APFE031231443.1 coordinate 41,510, forward strand.
GAGCTGCACTAAGGTCTAGATCGGGTGGTTATCCCCCAATGTTGGTGCTACAATTTTAGAGGCATCAACATTTTTGTCGCTAGAAGGAGGGCCAGATTGTGAATGGTGAGTAAATCTAAATCTACAGACCATTCCAAGAGTAATTCCCCCTCACCATCACCTCCAACTTCTCCTTCGCATTCTAAATCCCCTATTCCTAAGCGAGAAGTTGAAAAGAAAAATATAAAACCCACTGCTGAAATCCTAAACACGCCAGAAAACTCTTCTCCTGAACCTCCTAAAGTACAATCTTTGATTCATAAAATGCAAGGGATCTCAATATCCAAAGAAGAGTCTGAGTTATCCCAAGGCAGTGTTACTTCTCAATATATTCCATCGCAGTCGCTTACTAAGGCAAAGAGTGAAAAGCTTGGAATTACACTAGTTGAATTCCCTTTACCAAGTCGAAAAAGGGCTAGAAATACACCATCAGAATCTCACAGTGAGACTTTGTCCTCCTCATCGTCTATTCCATCCATACCATTGCAAGGTCATCCATCCGTTTCCCAACTTCAGATCATAGTCCAAACAGGTACAGGAACTTCAACATCCTCTACCCAATCACTTTCAACTCCTTCGTCACCCTCTTCTACTATTAGCTCAACAATGGAACATAATCAACCTCAACCAAGGCCATGGACCACCCCTGGAGCTGTCAGAATGCCTGCACCTTTGACCCAATTGCCAGCATATCTTGAAAAATGGCTACCTAAATTTAATCCTGACAATGGCCTATTAGCAGAAAAACACATAAACAATTTCATGCTATCAATTAACTTGAATGGAGTAATGGAAGAAGATGTTGTTGTTAGACTATTTCCATACACTCTACAAGGAGTAGCAGGATCATGGTACTTTTCATTACCACCAGGTTCTATCAATAGTTGGGATGCTTTCCAAGAGCAATTTCTAACTAATTTTGGAGATGATAGGTCTATAGAAACTTTGATTAATGACCTCTCCAACCTAAAAGTTGAATCAAAAGAGCCCATTAAAGACTTCAACTCACGCTTCAATAAGTTGTTGAATAAAATACCTGCGACATCCAAGCCTAGTGAAGAGGTCCGAAATGAATGGTACATTTCTGCTCTTCCTCCAAACATATCCATCTTCGGTGATAGGGCTGCCAAACCAACATTAGCAGAAAATATGAAGGAATCAATAGTTGTTGAACAACACATCCTTGCTTTGGAAAAGAAAAATGCTCTAGAAGAAAGGAAATCCAAGAAATTTACCTTTAGAGATGATTCAAAGAAGAAGGCAACCAAGGATCCATGTGATATGGAAGGCTTACAAAAAGTTTCTTAAAACTATGTCTAATGAAATGGTTGAAATAAAAAATCAAGTAGCTGAAACTTCTACGAAAAGACCATTTAAGAACTTTAAAAGAAATCAATCTACTGATCCCAAACCACCCAATGCTATATCTAATGTAGAATCTGACCTAGATGATGATGAAGAAGAAGATACAGTTTTATCAGCTGAAGAAATGGAAGAAGATGAAACAGTTTAATGTTATGGAATGTGGGACTTTATCTTACCCAACTTTGATAATTAAAGTGAACAGGAAGCTCTTCCAGTAAATACCAGAAGTAAAAGTATAGTAGAGCATAGTCAAACAAATCAAAAGAAGAAACTCAAATCATGTTACTAAAGAGAAAGTTCCCACAAAGAAAGCTCCACTTGTATCTTCCCACAATAAACCATCATCCTCCAACCCTCCCTCATCATCTAAAATGCCAGTAGTTTCAGATTTCATGGATTATAACATTGTGGAAGATATGAAGAAGACTCGAGCAAATATTTCTCCGCATGAACTTAGCAAGCTCAAACATCAACAAAAGTTGCTACTTAAAGATTAAAATGCAATACCTTCTTCTCCTCTTCCAACTAGTGTATTATCAAAGGCTGCTAGAGGATCAAGTAAGCCACCATCTGATAAGGTAGATGCTACCGATGCCGTTTTGATTGGGGATAGGTCAAATTCCCATACTCCTTCTTTTCTCTTGACTTATGAGATCTACAATAGAAATTTGCATAACTGGTTGATTGATTCAGAGGCTTCATCAAATATTATGCCAACATCAGTTTGCTCCAAATCTAATATTGAACCTCAAAAATCTGCAGTTCATATTGTTCAATTAGATCGAACTAAGGTTCAAGTTTTAGGAGAAATAAATTCAGTTACTATTAGATTATTTGTTGATCCTGATCCTAGGGTTGTTCAAAGAATTGATATATTAATTGCTAACATCCCTGAGTTTTATGGTTTGATCCTTAGTAGAGACTGGTCTGAAAAACTTCATGGTTATATTTCATTTGATTGGTCACACATGTGGCTTCCCTATAATGGGAAACCAAATCAAATTAGAATTGATCACGAAAAACATTTGACTCACACAGTAACTAATTTTGAAGAATAAAATCAACCTGTAGCCTTCAATAATAACATTCTTGGAAACTATTCGACTGAATCATTTTTTGGGAATTTCAATGCTCAACAATCCCCGTTTCTTGTTAATAGTGTGATATCACAAGTCGAAAATTTCTCCAGTACCGATACTTCTAAGTTTGTTAGTGTTGCAAGTGAACTTGTAGATAAACCTATAAATAAGCCTTTATTTTGGCCTTTGTATTTCGATGGATCTAAATCTAATGATGGTGCAAGAGAAGGATGTATTTTAGTCAGTCCTAAAGGAGAAAAAACGATGCTATCACGTAGATTAGAATTTGAATGTATCAACAATACTGCAGAATATGAAGCATTCAAGGTCTCTATGAAGCAAGAGGCCTGAATATCCAATATCTGGAGTATTTGGTGATTCTGAAATTGTCATTAAACAATTGACAAATACTTTCCATTGTCTTTCAGGGCATCTAAAAAATTATTAATCGCTTGTTCAAGATCTCATAATTCATTTTCTAGCATTTTACATTTCTCCTATTCCTAGATCACAAAATGCAGCAGCAGATCTTCTGGCTAATATTGCTTCTAAACTCCTTCCATCCGAAGATTATAGTCCAAATAGATTTTCTATTGAATTGATTTTTCGACCATCTATCCCAGATAATGTTACCAATTGGCGTGTGTTCAATCATGATGAGGATATCTTAAATTTCATGACATCTGAAGGATCTTATGATGAACAATTATCGATGAAAGTGATCATGATCTTCAATTAAAGCAGAGACTCAATGAAAATCCTATTCCTAAATCGGTGGTCAAGCTAGAAGATCTTTATGATATTAAGGATAGATTCAAAAAGATCACTAATGCAAAACTTCAAAGTTCAACTTTAAGGTTTGAATTAGTAAATCTTGGCACTGATGCCAAACCACAAAATGTCAATCTTGGACTTGGATTTTCATCACCTGAAAGATTTTGTTTCATCAGTTTATTGAAGAAATACAAAAATGTTTTTGCTTGGAATTATGAAGATCTGAAAAATAATGATACCTCTATCATTCAACACACAATTCCAATGATTTCTGATGAGAAACCTATACAATAGAAACTAAGGAAAATCCACCCAAATCTTGAAAGCCAAATCAAAGCAGAGTTGAATAAACTCCTTAAAGCCAAAATAATCTTTCCCGTCAGATATTCTAAATGGGTCTCAAATTTAGTACCTGTGAGGAAAAAGAATGGTGATATTATGATTTGCATAGAAATCTCAACAAAGCATGTAAAAAGATAATTTCCCATTACCACAATGGAGCAGATACTTCAATCAGTAGCAGGCTTAGAGTTAATGTCTTTTCTTGATGGTTTTTCAGGGTATAATCAGATCTTGGTACATCCAGATGATAGATTAAAGACGACATTCAAAACCAAATGAGAAACATGTGCTTATCAGAAAATGCCTTTTGGTTTGATAAATGCTCGAGCTACTTTCCAAAGAGATATGGACATAGCTTTCAAAGGTTTGATCAATAGGATGGTCGTTGTTTACTTAGATGATATAATTGTCTATTCTAAGAAAAAGAGCAATCATCTACATGATTTAAAGTGGATCTTTGAACGTTGCAAAAAATATGGGATTTCCTTAAATCCAAAGAAATCATTCTTTGCTCTTGATGAAGGTAAACTTTTATGGGTTTATTGTATCCAAAAATGGCATATACATTGATCTTGACAGGATAAAAGAAATTTCTGATATCCCTTTGCCACATAATAAGAAGTCTATGCAATCATTCTTGGGACAGATAAATTTTGTAAAAAGGTTTGTTCCTAATTTTTCTCATATTGTTTTACCCTTGCAATCCATGATTAAGAAAAATTCAGTCTTCAAATGGGGACATAACGAAAAAGAGGCTTTTGACTCGATCAAACAAGCGATCATTAATGCTCCTGCATTGAGTACTCTGAATTTTTCTAGTTAATTTATTTTGTATACTTTGGCCACTAAAACATCTTATGTTGTTATTTTAACACAAATCAACGATCAACAAGTAGAAGCACCAATATCATTCTTTAGTTCTAATTTGCAGGGTGCTGAACTTAATTATTCTGAAGTTGAAAAACAAGCATTCACTGTGTTTAAGTCTGTTAAACATTTTAGACCATTCCTCCTGAAAACACATAGTAAAGTAATAGTCTCATTCCCTGTAGTGAGACAATTGCTAGTTCAAAGAGAAGTAGGAGAGAAAAGAGCTAACTGGGTAACAACCTTACAAGAGTATGATATTGATATTAAACTAGCGAAAATTGTTAGAGGGGCAAGGTTTTTGTAGGTTATTAGTAGGAGCTTCCAACATACCAAATCATGAAGACTCGGATAGTACTGCACAAGTAAACGAGATAAGTATCATTGATTCTAAATCTGAATATGTTGATATGATATTTTATTTAAAAAATGGATATGCTCCCCCTGAATTCAACTACAAAAACAAACATGCCTTAAGGTTAAAAGCCAAACACTATGAAATCATTGATGATGTGTTATTTAGAAGAAATTATGATTCTGTTCTATTAAGATGCCTTGAAAAATCTGAAGCGCAGAAGGTTTTGCAAGATCTACATGATGGCCCAGCAGGTGGACATTTTGGAGGAGACACTACAACCCACAAAATACTACATGCTGGGTATTATTGACTGAATTTGTTCAAAGATGCCCTTGACTATGTAAGGAAATGTAAGATATGCCAAACTGCTAGCGGGAGACAATGGAAACCAACTTTTCCTTTACAACCAGTTAACATTGAGCAACCATTTGAACATTGGGGGCTTGATATTATAGGAGAGATCATTCCACATTCTTCTAGGCAACACAAATACATCCTCACAGCCACAGACTACTTCACAAAGTGGGTAGAAGCAATTCCACTAGAGGTAGCCAATTCTGATGCGATTATCGAATTTATTGATCAGTTCATCATTACAAGGTTTGGTTTATCTAATGTGCTTATCTTTGACAACGCATCTTATTTTTTTGGAAATAATATAGTTGAATTTTCTCTTAAGAGAGGTTTTAAGTTAAAATACTCTGCAAATTACTATCCTGAAGCAAATGGCTTAGCAGAGTCAACTAACAAAAATCTCATCAGGATTATTAAAATAACTGTTGATCAAAACCAAAAGAATTGGCATAAATCTTTAATATTTTCATTATGGGCAGATCATATAACTCATAAGGCCTCAATAGGTACTTCTTTTTTTTAACTTAATGTATGGGAAAGAAGCTGTAATTCCACCAAATTTAGCCCTCTCATCTCTAGCCCTAGTGTAATTTATTGAAGAAACTCCTTCTTCCTCTGTTCAATTAAGGTTTGATCAAATTATTAAATTGGATGAGGAAAGGGAAAAGGCCAAAACTACTCATGCTAAACATCAGCAAGTCATTAAATCTTTTTTTGATGTAAGTTCAACCGGATCAAAAACATTACAAATTGGTGATCTTGTTTTGAATTGGGACAAAGCACATGAAGACAAAGGTAAGCATACCAAATTTTAGAAGATGTGGTTTGGACCATTTCAGATCATTGAACAGATAGGCTCATCAATGTTTCTACTGCAAGACCTATCAGGCAAGAGAGATTCTCTTCCTGTGAATGGGCTTATCTTAAAGAAATTATTTTCCTAAGGAGGTAACCCCTTCTTACTTGTACATATTCTTTATGCAAATTGTGGTTTCTTTTAGAAATAAGATTGTAAATAGTCTACCATTGGCTTTCTACTATTGAAAATATCTTTGAAAGAATATTGTGACTTCTTTCTTTTAAAAAATAGAAACTTTTAAGGAAATGATCACAATTTTGGAAATTAGATAAAAAACAAAAAACTCTGAAATCCTCTTTAAATTTGTGAAATATTTCAAACCTTGAAAACACTGTAAATCATTTTGAGTTTTATCAGTCGAGAAAGGTTACTTATAAAAAAGTAAAGACTTTCTGCAACTAAGAATCTACAACTCTTTAATTGTCATCCATAAAATCTTAAGGAGTCAAACATTCACCCCATCCACTAGGTTTATGATTTTTCAGAGTGTAATTCTAAAATATATCTGATTTAAAAGATAAGAGGTCTCATTACGAGTCTGCTTACCATGATCATAGGGAGGTAGTTAAGCTAACATTACCAATACTGCATAAAAAAGAGGGTAATGGCTTAAATCAAAAGACAAGGGGTCTTGTCATGAGCCAGCTTGTTCAGTTTAATTACAACCAGTGAATGGCATTGTCATCTTCTGGCTACCAAACCAGGGAAATGGCTTTTAATCAAAAAATAAACAATATATATATATATAAATATATATATAATTATATAATATATATATATATATATATATTATATATTAATATATATATATAATAAATCTTTCTGAATTTATCTTTAAAAGATATACTCCTAGATGGATGGGACAATCAATAATTGATGGTTAAAAGGTAACCCTGTCAAGGCTATAGATGTTTGCTGGCAGTAGTGGCACTACCTGTGACAAAAGAGTAAATTTAAAAGCTAAGTTGGAGGAGCCCCTTACTTTATCTTTAACAACCAATCAAAGCTTGAAGAAACCAAGAAATGTTTTTATTTATGATAAGGGTTTGTAAAAGAAATTGCAAAATTGATCTCTTTGTTTATTCAGAGTGAAAGTTTTAAATAAACAATTCCAAGATAGTTCCCTTTTCCTTAATTGATTCTACTTAAGAAAGTATTAGAAATTTCATTATTATTCAGAGATAAATAGTTCTTCTAGTGAATCGCCAATTATTGTGCTATACAACACACACCCCCCCCCCCCCCCCCCCATTTCAAATTTTTAATCTTAGTATAAAGATGCTAAATAAGAAATAGGTCCCCTTTAGGATATAAAAAGCAATAAAACCTTTTGAGTAAAATAGATTTTCATACTTTTCATATAAAAGTTTCTTTACGAGTGTTTGGAATCGCTCATCGCAAATCACAATTGCTTAAGACCAATGAACTTTCGTTTGAAAAGTTGCGATGCGATCAAAGTCATCACAAATGCCTCATCGCAAAGTTTTAAATTGAAAATCCATTTATAAACATGCAATGTGATATAACTATCGCATTTCGCATATCAGTAATTCTGAGGAATAAGTTAGGGCTTTCCGTTGAAACCTTGCAATGCGATGTCACAATTGCATATTGCATCGCGCCAATGCACCATTCAAAATTTGCGATGTGATGTGACTATCACAATCACATGTCGCATAGCGTGCTCCCAATAGAAATAAGTACCATATACTATGTGCACTCACGATATAAGGCTAAACCAAGTATAAAGAAAAACAAGATTCACGAAGTTTAAAACCAACCCACCAACTCTACATGCCATCTCATTACTCATCGCAATCGCAACAATACAAGGAATTCTTTTGGGCATAGTGCTTGTAACTCCCAATTTACGATATGCGATGGCTCTACATGTATTAAAATAATACAATTTCTAATCACAAAACTGCAGAGTTGTGACACCTGTTCTAAAAGGACCATTGGAAAACTTGTGATGCACCATATATTAATTTCACATTAAAGTTCATGTTATGAGGATACGGTAATGCATTTAGAGGTAGTTATGTTTACAATCCTTTAAGGATTTCATCCTTTGTGACTATGTACTATATTTTGATGTGCATAACTGCTTTTAGTCTGTAATTGGTAGTATTGGCTCCTCTCAGAGTTTTTCACCTATCACGCTCCTCTTTCTCATTTTGCAGTGTAAATCCAGAATCACGCAGGCAGTTAAGATGTCTACGAGAACTCGAAAGGAAAAGGTTCCCCTTATAGTGGAAGAAGGACAAGGAAAATTGGCGTTAATCTCATATACCACCTGTCTAGGCTTTGGCAAGACCTCGTGGGAAGGCATATATACTTTGCTTGAAAATGAAGATCTGAAAGAGATAGAGGAAGAAGCAACAACTAATGGAACTGATAAATCAAAGAACACACTCAATGATATAGCCAACGCTTTCCTTCATCGAATAGCGGCCTGTGCAAAGATTTTACCATATAATGATATGGTAAGATGGGTAATTGAGAGCATTATCATAACGAATAGAGCTTTCTTCACAATTGATGGAAGGATGTGTAGAGCCTCTACTTTACACCTACTTATCTACCATTTTCCTCAATCTTCCCTTATCTTTCCTTATCTTTTGCCTCATTT
>APFE031231446.1:0-14371 GCA_000404065.3 Pinus taeda
TTGTAAAGGTACTTTATGACCAATTAGGGTTTAGCAGAAATGGCATATGAGGAGTATTGTTTTGGTTTATACACATGGCTATCAACAAAGCTTCCAACGCATCTGAAATATGGTGATGCTCATAAATTTTGGGGTATTAAAGAACTGGGTCATGTTGCTTAGTTTTCGAAGGATGGTAGGAGACAGGGACCGGAAAAACAGGAGTTTTGATCCTAGTGATAAATGATCCATCAGCACCTTCAGGTATCCAAAGTCAGCCTGTTCTTTGCACCTGTAGCTCAGTCATCTCAGCCTAACCAAAAGCAGACAGCTGTCAAAGATCAAGAAAAGAATCATGTTACGAGGAGAATGAAGTTAGAGTTTTAGTTTGATTAGGACTCTTTGTAATTACAGCTCAACACTTAGTGTATTTAATGAGTCTGTTAAAAATAGATAGGTGTCATTAGTGGCAGTCATCGAGCTCCCCTCATGCTGGAGGAGGAAGCTCCAAGTAGTTAGACTCTTGTTTCTATATATAGCTGAATCATCTATGTAATCAGGGTTGGACATTTTTAGAAACAAAGTATTGCTTTGGCTTGTGTAAAAACTCAATTTAGTAATATGATTTGTTGTTTATCTTCTCAGGATTCTTACAATGTTTGAAATGCTCAAGATATGTGGTTTTGTCTCATATTTAATGCTTTTTATAGTTGTATAAATACACAATCACTCAGAATTCACTTATGCTGCTCTGACTTCCTGTGTGTATTTGTAAACTGAGGTTTCTATGGTATGATGTTTTGAGTATTTAAACATTGCTGCCCTGACTTCTATGCATGAACAGTGTTATATTTTATTGAATAGAATCAACTCCATAAGCCCAATGGAAGTATTCGTAATGTCTGTCCAGCCAGCCTGTTTATTTAATTTTCTTTTCCAGAGTTAGCCCTCTTATCAACAAACAAAAATCAATATTTTTCTTAGAGAGAGCCCTCTCGGGCTAGGGAGGCTAATCCTTAGTCCAAAGATTGGTCTGAAACAGTTACACAGAGTCTATCTGATTAGCAGCCCCTTCAGAGACTAATTTTTTGATAACACAGGGGATTAGGGAGTGATATGTAAGTTTTAGGGACAAGAATTAGGGTTTGGGATTTGTAGTTAGGATTTGGGAAATGGGAATTGGGAATAGGGGTAGATGATTTTTTGGGAATATGGGAGTTAGGGAATGGGTGAATATGCTAAGAAAATGAGTGAGGGAGTGGAAAAATGAAGAGGTGGAAGATAAATTTGGCAGCAAAATGATAAGTTCAAACCCTAAGCAATAGTTTCTTGAGAGATGCAAGGAAGTAGGGTTTGAATTTTCTTTACACAACCACCATAAACTTTATGAAAAACTCCTTCACTAGCTAGGAGGAGAGCTTAACTTACTTGTTCACTAGAGGTTTTGGGCGATTTTGGCGATTTGAGGGAGTTTTTGAGCGAAACGGGCTTGGCAGCTCTATGCACCACGCCTCAAACCCAATGCGCCACACCTCCTGAGTGCGTCGTGCCAGTTCAAATTTCCACTGAGAATTGGGGCCCTATGCGTCGCGCCTCCGAATTTGGGTAGTTTCTCTCCAATTTCACTTGCTTTGCTTCAAACACAGCCTTCACCTTGCTCAATTCTTCCTCTTGGATGAAAACGAGCTTTTGAAATGAAAACATAATTTATATACAAGGAGCTTTTAAATTTTTTATTCATAAAAACCCACTTTTACAATGTTTAGAATATGACTTTACTTTTTAACTCATTTTTTTGAGCTTTTCACTTTATTTTAGCTTTTTGATTAACTGAATGACTTGTTATTTGTTTGCTTTGCAGGGGATTGGAGTTATTGAGGCTTGGGAAAGTGACCAGGGTTGTCGCTGAGGTGATTTACATATGAAAGAAATGAAATTACATCAATTTATACAATAAAAGCTAAAATACTTTGTATCTCTGAGCAATTTTTAAAAAAGTTATTAGTATTGGAACTTCCTCATGTGCCTGCTGACTTTTATTGGACATTTTGAAAACGTATTTGATGAAAACATAGACCTAATGACAGTGAAACCATAGAAAAGACTTTTGCAAATTTTGAAGACAAAAAGTGACTGCAAATGATCTTGATGAGTAAAAATGGGCCAGCAGGTAAAGGACATGAGGGAAAATGTAGGAGAAGCCACTACCGTCAGATGATCCATGCTCCTAATGGAATGCAGCTGACTGGGCGGGACACCTAATATGCAATGCAATAAGAGGATTTTATCTCTGGCAGAGGTATGAAGATACCAACACTAACAAATAGAAGTCAGACCTCTCACATTATCTGACTTCTTCACACATCTGATCCTGATGATGAACCACAGAGGTTGGTTTGAAACATCGATACAATAAAACATGAATGCGATGACTCCGGAAGACATCAATACACAAAATGTAGATTGCAGAAGCCTAAAATCTATATAATTACTCTATTAGTATGGATCACAAAAGGAATCATAACCTTGCAATTGCTTGATGATAGCCATGACTAATGTATATATTGAGAGCAACCTTATGCAGATGTCAAATTTCCTAGTGAGATGTAGTTGATAATGATCCTATGGATGTATGAACAGCTATAGGGAAATGTGCTTGACTTAATTTGGTAAGATGACCTTTGGTATATGTATTTTTATTCCATTAATGAAATAATGGTCGAGTGTGTGTGGCAACACATGGGAGGAATGGAAGATTTGAAGGCTTGGGTCAGGGAATTGGAAACTGAGCTTAGGATTTGCAAGCCAAAGATAAAGAAACTTGATAGAAAACAACAAGAACTAGCCAAGTGGAGTTCTAAATTGAAAAAGCATTTGCAGGAACTAATATCTCAAACTAAAATCTAAAAAATTGAAAATCACGTTGGGAGGAAGAGGTCTCATGAGGTTGAAAGGGAGAAGATGATATTTCCTTATTAATATTGTATAGAAAAAACATATGAGAAAGGATTGTCCCTGCAGGCAGAAAAAGAAAGAAAATAGTCCATGTGATTCACAGGGACACGAATGAACGATGCAGTATCCTGAGAAGGGGGAGGGGGCATTCCCTCAAGCTCCTTGTTATGTACACATGTGTGATGAAAAGATTCCTTGTGAGCCATTGGGAAATGTAAGACTTCAAGGTTGTTGAGAGACTTGAAAAGAATTCTTGAACTAATTTTGTTGTGTGAATATACATATGCACACTTGTATGATGACTGGAAGTGCCATGCACTCTGAAATCATGGGGTTAAATTGATTTTGGGGATTATTTTATTTTTATGTTTTTTGACTTTAATTTATTGACTTCATGGATTGATATCATTTTGATTGTACGTTTGTGCATGTCCATGTTGTTATGTCAAAATTTTCTTTTGTGATTGCGGTTATGATTACCCTTTTTGTATTGGTTGTCCCTGCCTTCCTTTTTATTTTTTGTCTTTTGAATGTTATGCTTAGGTTCAAGGGATGTTGTTGGGTGTGGCAGGAAGTGATAGAACTCTAGTAAGAGAAATGAACCCAAGAGAGAATACGACTTTAGAAAGGCCTACGCATGACGAAAATGAGGAAGGTCAGAAAATGGGTAGTGCATGATTAGCATGGACAAAAATATGTTGATGTTGGGCAGATGGGCCAAAATAGGCCATCGTTGAAATACCTGGGAGCGTTTCTCCTGAAAGTGATAATAGGCATAAATGAAATGCGCATGAATTGAATTTGATTGTGATTAGTAGAAAATAAAGGCTAGAAGCATTAACACTAATAGTAAAGTGAAAGGAAGAGGAAATGGGGAGGAATTCTGGAGAAAAAAAAATTAAAATAAAATATTCCCTTGACTAATGCATGCTTTGCTTATATGCAGGGAGATATCCAATCCTAGTTTTAACTGACACTAGTCAATTTCTGTTATGTCCTTGAGTAAGTGAACAACAAAATGGGTTGGTTTAGTCCATGGGAAATAATTGACAGTGATGTGGTAGCCAAGAAAATGGCACAAAGGAGGTTCTCTAAACCTTGACCTTACATATGTGTGTGTGTGTGTGTGTGTGTTATATTCATGAACATGATTGTTTATTGAAGGTATGTTAAGCCACTATGATTGATAAGTTTGTGAGGGATCATTCTTGTGGAAGAATGATGTTTTAAGGCTCAGTTGATGCCTATGTGAATGGCTTGTTGGGATAACATAATGCAACTATCCAACGAGATTCCTAGATGAATGAGGAAACCATTGAGAAGGAGGGAATTCTTGTTGATTATGATTTTAATATCATGTGAATATGGTTCTTATATTGTGCCCATGTTTGCATTATGAACAGATAATGTTGAAGGATATATTAGCAAAATGAAGGTAGTGTGATCTGTAGCATGTTGGGACAAGCACGGATAATTAAAGACACCACAAATTCTAGATTTGGATTGTGGATGGTCTGGTGAAGCATGGGAAAGACACTAGAGGTAACGTTGCCTAGTGTCTATGGATAGAGATTGCATGGTCTCTGAATTTTCAAAATTGTTGTGTACATGTTGTAATGTGTCATGTGTATTGTGTATGTGCTATGGTGTACCATGTGTACGTGTTGTGTTATATGTGCATATTTGTTGTGTTGTATAATAATTATGTGTATGTGTTATGTTGTACATGTGTATTTGTTGTGTTATATCATGAATATATGTGTATGAGTTGTGTTGTATATTGCGTATATGTTCATGTGTTGTGTAATGTGTTTAGGACAGGAAAGTATGAGATTCTTTGGGCCTGTGCTCATTTGGATAGGTGGATTTCCTAGAATGGGGATTACCTGGGTCTATGAAGGTGTGGGATACACCTATATTCCTATCAACAAAAGACTACATAATTTAGTAGTGACTACCTAGTTTGGTAGTGCCCATATTCGTAGGATAGAAATTGGGCTTATTTATATTTATTTGTTACTAAGTGCTTGCCTTGGTGCTAATGAGCTACTTAGTAAAATTTGAAATCGAAGAGAAGGCATTGGGTGCTTGTCGGGTTTGGAAATTGTTCTAGTGTGTGTATGTGGTCGAAGAGAAGAGAAGGCATTGAGTGCTTGTCAGGTTTAAAAAACGGTCTAGTGTGTGTACGTGATCAAAGAGAAGAGAAGGCACTAGGTTCTTTTCAAGCTTGGCAATTGATCCATTGTGTGTACGTCATCAAGGAGAAGAGAAGGCATTGTGTGCTTAACGAGTTTGGAAATTGATAAAGTGTGTATGTGATCAAAGAGAAGAGAAAACATTGGGTGTTTGCTAGGTTTGAAAATCGATCTAGTGTGTGTACGGGAAAAGAAAAGGCCATTGGATGTTTGTCGTGGTGGGAAACTGATCCAGTGTGTGTGGAGAAATGAGAAAAGAAAAAATTCAAAGACGAGTATCAATATTCCATTTGATTTCATGAATTTCTAAATTGTGAACATAAATTGATACATTGATCGATGATGGTGATTTGGTTTATGAACTAACCCGGTTTGCCTTGATAGGATGGAAAATAAAATCACAAGATTCATTTCATGAACAAAGTGCTAATGAGGTATGATTCAAATTTATTACAATTCCTTATGATGAGTCTAATGGAAATTTATGTACTATGATGTAGGAAAGCATGGAATTGCTCAACATCGGTGGTTGGAGTTGGCTACAAGACACATAGCAATAGAAACAAAATGAATTAGAGCATGCAACAATATGTTGGCAAAGATTTCAAGAATAGGGCCATTGGGAGATGGCTAAATTAATGAATTAAGGGTTATTGAGTGGTTGGGTAAGTCATTGTGCATATCAGATGTGTTGTAAAATCTTAAACGAGTTGTTAATATAAAGCTCCATGATCAACAATGCTTAGTATAAAAGCATATTTTGTTGTATATGGTTATTGAACATTGAGGACAGTGTTCCCCCTTAGGGGGAGGGGACTGTGACATCCCCTGGTTATTAATTCTCTCACTAGGGAGGGGAATGTGATATCCTCTAGTTAATATTTCTCTCATTGTAAAGAATTGTAACTATTAAATGGCTAAGAGAGGGACATAGATTCCATCGCTTGAGGGAGATTGCTTGAGGAATTTGTTATTTTAAATATCATTCATTGGTTGGTTGAGTGGTTTTAAATGGGGCTAATTGTGCCATAAATTAAACTAAAATAAAAATATAGACCTAGGATTCCTTTGAGATCTAGCCTACATTGTCCAACATTTGACTATGTGGAGCCTTGGGAAAGGAAGGAGACTGTTGGTCTATAAGGCAACATGAAAAAGTTTGTGAGGGACACACTCTCTCTTGGGGTAGTTAGAAAGAAACACACTAGCATTGTTGCATTATGGGGGACGCGCATACACTTGTGGGAGGATATTTAGAGAGAACAAGTTCTCTTAGAGTGTACATAGGCAGTAGAAGGAAACACACAAAGAGGACACTATGTAAGGAAAAAAAATCCTCCAAGGGTGGAGGTGAGAATGCAAAAAAAAGCAACAAACAAAATTCACTTACGTTAAACTCTGGAAATATTAATACCAATTGAAGAACCCTTATAGAGGCTTGTTGGGTAAAATAAATGTAGAGAGCAATGGCTTGCCTAAAGGCTAAAGTCCCCACTGGAAGCTTATTGGATTAATGAATCTACCTGATGGGAGCATAGGGAATTTTGGTGCTTGTGGGGCTAGTGAACCACCATGTGTTTCCTTGGGGTTTGAATAGCAATGGTGCTTGCTCCACTGGTGAACCACCAATGGAAGGATGCCCCTATACCCCTTAGCATCTTATCTAATTGGTGAAACTTTTGTTTTAGGTGGGAACTCTTCTCCCGAAGTTGCACTGCACTCATTGTGCTAGGATCTCTACTATTATGTCACGATGCTTTAATCTGCTTAGATAACTGGTGGGCGAAAGTAGTGTAGGCTTGGGACGACCTATCTTAGTTATGATACTAGTTAAAATGTTCCGCCAACATTAGTTTTTTATGAGTGAAGGTTCACTAGCTCATTGGTTGTTTGAGTAACTGGAGGTTGAAGGCAGTGTGGCTTTGGGGATGCCTTGTTCTAGCTAGATATTCAGTTATTTCTCTGAAAGCATTCATCCTCAAGCACTGGAATCTAGCTCAGGGGTGACAAATACAAGTAACAATGGCTACAACTTGTCTATGATTGGGTGGAGAGTTGAAGTCCCACTCTCAGTTGGAAAACCTCCTTATTGCATAAGATCTTGTAACTAAATGTATAAAAAGTGTTCATTATGTTGACTACAGGCCTATAATGATGTTAATTAATGCTCAATGTATGGTTTATTCTTGTGAATCAAATTAGAAATGGGATTTCCTGTCTACTTGTGGATTGTTGATTTTTGGTAGGAATTTTGGGCATTGTATGTGTTTGGTCAATTTAGTGTGTCCTAAATTGCTACATTAATTATCAATCCAGGATCCGTAAGCTGACGAAGTGTGGCGCACTATATGTGCAAGAAAACCTATTTCTTACTTTTGTCGTTTTTTATTTTTATTTTTCTTTGGGGGTTTTTATCTTTGTTTGTCTCCTAATGTGAAAGAAAACTCTAGAAGGCAAGTATGGATATAGATTTTAAGGCAATTTTGTCCTTTATAGTGATTTCTAGATCTTAACGCTTCAGAGGGTCTTAGAACATACTAATGATGAAATTAATACCACAACAAAAATGAAGATGTGCTGCTACTTAAGTCAATCAAGAAATAAACTAGTGCTGCTACTTAAGTCAAACAAGAAATGAACTATGGATCATGAAACCATTTTCCTGTTGTTGTCCAAATAAAAAAAATGAATTAAGCTACTGCACACAAACAAATCAAAAATTGTAATCTAATAAAAGTAAAATCAAATTACATCATTCATAGTTTGATTCCTCGCCAGGAAGTCTAAGCTATGGCTTTCCGAGGTAATCATCAAAAACTTGAGCAATCTGATATCTAATTGCAGAAAAGTAAAACTAAAATCAAATCACATCAATTCATAGTCTGACCCCTCGCCAGGTAGGTAAGTTATGGCTTTTGGAGGTAATCATCAACAAGTTGAGCAATCTGATATCTAATTGCAGAAAAGTAAAACTAAAATAAAATCACATCAATTCATAGTCTGACCCCTCGCCAGGTAGTCTAAGTTATGGCTTTCAGAGGTAATCATCAACAACTTGAGCAATTTGATATCTAATTGTAGAAAAGTAAAACTAAAATCAAATCACATCAATTCATAGTTTGACCCATCGCCAGGTAGTCTAAGCTATGGCTTTCGGAGGTAATCATCAACAACTTGAGCAATCCGATTTCTAAACTATCTAACAAAGCAAATGAACTAAACTGAAATCAACAAAACAGAATTGGAATTAAAAAAAAAAAAACTAAGAAAAGCAAGTCAGCAGAAAGATTGATTCCATGTCACTAGTTTTTGCAAAAGGAAATGTGTAAAAGTGCCCGGGCCTACTTCTATCCTGAAACATACACACACACTGATCAACATTAGCAATACTATACAAAGCTTGTAATATCATGAACAGGAGTGAAGTGTTAATATCATAGCAAAAGAAATATACACAAGTGAATAACTGTGGAATATATGCAATGGAATTAAAGAAACACTACATAAAACTATACAACAATAAAAGAACAAAACCTTAGTGTGCAGGGGCCCTCTGCACAGACTCAGCCAACAAGTTATCAATCAAGAATTATGCTCATGCAATCATGTAGAAACAGAGTCTTCTTTTATATCTCAAAACAGCGTTATCACAGTGGAACTAGTGTCACGGCACAACAACTTAAAAGTGAAATTACATAAACAAAAAGAATAATTGTATGCGTTTGGAAACACATTATTTATAACAAGAAACTCACAACTGTTTTCCTGTGAAACTACGTTGACAGAGGACACATAAAAGACAACGTCCATGGATTTAGCATCATGGTTGCCGAGATTATGCAATCTATTGAAAACGGTTCTTGGATTCACATCTTGGGCAGACTACAGGTGTCAGTGTGCCTCCAGACATCTAGAAATGGCCATGAAAATCTTCACGTGTTTGAAAATGGAGTCCTGTTGCTATAGGACTCCCTTGTTTGATCATCGCTTGACCACCGTTGACCACGTCTTTTCTTGATGAATTTGGCTAGACCAATAGGACCTTATCCATGTCCAGGTCATTTCGAACTTGCCCATGTGGCTTACTTTGCCTAATGACACCTGTAACCTGGAGTTTAACAAAAACGGTTGTGGAAAGTTGAACCAGTTGCGGAAAGTGGCTGCATTATGCAACTCATAAGAAAAAATCTAATTCAAACAACAAACACAGGGACATAGTTAAAAAACCACTTTAAATTCTCTTTTATGATTAATATGCAATGATGTTGATAGCTTAGGAGGTCCAGGTGAATGGAAAGAGTCTAGGAAAATGTGTAGGAAAGATGAAATTTCAGGGCTCAACAGTATGGTTTCCTGGTTACTTTCATAAGCATGTTATATGTTTATTAATAGCCCAAGAGACCAATAGATATATGAGTTAAAATGGGATTTATTTCTATGTATTGTTATCAACCTAAGAGGCCTACATACTTCTGAGTTGTTATGAGCTTACAATTTATCTAATGGGCCTTAGTGATTATGAATGGGCAATCCATGTTCTATTTATTGCATCGCTTACAAAGTTGACTATTAAGCCTTATCCATTATCACAAGCTCATGGATGATAGTGTTCAGATGTATTTGGGTTACATACATGTATTTATGCACATATATATGTTTTGTATGCTAGCGCTTCCTTCACCCAACTATGGATTTAATCCCTTCATACCTATGTCAATCATGACTATGGAGTGTGGAAGGTACTCATATAAGAGCACTGGGAAGACTCCCTCCATATCTTGTAAACGATGTGCGGGATTATGCATTGTATTATCGCCTTGTACCTTAGTGAAGCTCCTTTTCGATGGCACCTCCGACCGTGGCATATAATCTAGACGTTTAATTTCAACATCAATGCCAGCTTACCATGTGCCTGCATGCAAACCAAGGTTTGTGATTGTGGTCCTCTGAGACATGTGACCCCCACCTGGCTACTACTTCAAGCACTCAGGAAAAATCAACAATTTCATGACCCACTCTTTGTGGTTTCTGTTGGATGTTTGTGTTTAGCGTCCACGTGATATTGGATCTTCATCATCCTATCTTGTCCCATGAAACTCACACTTCGTTTCCTCTAGGAATCTCCCTCCTGGGATGTCATAGGTGTTATGATTAAGTGACGTGGTCCATTTCCACTTGGCATTCATTCTCTTGCCTTCTGTACTCGATTAGACCCTCATTCCATGTCCCCCTAGTGTTGAGTCACCCCAACTTGTCTCATTGTTGCACTCCTTTGAACCTTTTAGGGAGACAGACTTCGGGGAACATGAAAGTTCTAGTCTCCATATTTTAATGACCTGTTGCACCCTATAAACCCTGTCATCTAGCATTTTGTTAGGCTTGACACATCCCTTTGCAAGTCCACGTCCACCAACTACCATGTCGTCTCGGTTCTCGTCATCCCACCGGTTTTGGATGAAGGTTATAAAGAAAATGCACGGGATTGAAGTTTCCAAATGAGGTGGCAAGGGTGTCCCACACCTGCACACATTGAATGATTTTATATGTATGTCTTAAGATCTCCATTGAGCTTTATGAGCTGACAAGATGGGTCAATCTATGACTTAAAGTATGGGCAATTCAATAGCTGACAGACGCTTATGACATGGTCAACCATGAGGGATCCACGTAGGGATCACGTGGGCGCCACATGGTAGGGCTGATGTTGTGGCATTATTTAATTGGCCATGACTTCAATCGGCCATATCTATTGACCCAGGAGCCAGATTGGGACAAATTTAATATAGATGGAATCGTCTCGACAAGACGAATGTGATGAAATCCTTCTATTTTAGCTTCAAAAGGGTACAAGAAAGTGAAAAAATTTATACCTCGTTTCCATAATGTGACAATGGTAGTCGGGTCATCGTAGTAACTACCTCCCACTAACCTTCATTTTAGGTAGGGGATAGTAGGGGGTATGTTACACAATTGCAACAAGGTTTATCACATATCCAAGATAATTGAACCCTTCTCTACAAAGGTGTCCCCTTTAAGTGAAGAATTTCTCTGATACTAAATGTAAGTTTTAAGCCTTTTAGAATAATGCAACAGCATTCTTAAAAAAGATAAATGAAAACAATAACATACACACATAATACATAGAAATTTACCCTAAAAATCCAAACCAAAAAACCCATGAAACTATTTAGAGTTTCATGTCTAAATTTTACCATCAATCAAATTCATTGTCTATAATAGAATATATAGGATATCAAAGCATCCAAAATCCCTAATCCATTGGTTCATATTAGATTACAATCTTACTTCCTTATCAAAATTAGAAAAATATGGGTTTAAACACCATACACCACAAATATGCCAAAAGTGAAAAACATGTGATGCAAACATAAAAAAAAATGGACACAAAAACAACCCATTTTTTTAGCACATAGAGTCACAAACAAGGTTAGTCATACAAAGAATATAACGCATACCCAATAGCAATTTCAACTTTTGGAAGCTCTTCCATTGATAAAGCTTCATTGGTAACAACCTTAGTTTTTTTCCATGTTGATTGAATTAGTTTTAGTACCCTTATCTATGATTTATATTTATTGTTGTGACATATTTTGATTCTTCAACTTCTTCATTTCTATCAGTAGAGTTTTATTATGATTTCTTAAATGAGAAATTTCATCATCTTTGGGTCATAAACTTTTATTGATATTTTTAGTATATCTTTTGTGAGTGTTTCTATATTGTTATTCTGTTGGTGTAGCTCTTTATATATTGTTGAAATTTATGAATTTCTATATCTGCTTCCTCCTTAGATTCTTGGTTGCATTGAATTGCAACTTCAAATTGATACTTGATTCTTTACTTGCAAGTTGCACTTTTCTTTCTCTATTGTTCATAGGTGGGTCTTACGGTATTTTTTCTTTATAAATTACTTTTCTAAATTAGATTCTAGGACATGCACTTCATCCAGGAGAAAATGGTTTTGTTCACATAAGTTACTTAATAGAAAATCTTGTTCCTTTCAAAATTATTCTAAAAATTAGTAACTTTATTCTAGTGATCCCTTGACACATTAGATTGTATCATTTTGTATATGGTATATATATTATGATGAAGGAATTCCTATACATGACTTCACTATGAAATCTTGTAATGTTGTATTCTTTCCTTCATAAGAGATTGCCATTTATTTTTTATTTTTTTTGAAACGTTTGAAATAGATGTCCTTAATGTTTTCATTGAATTCAAACCAATAACTATGTCCAAGAGGGCAGCTCAATTGGTGATCGAAGTAATGTGAAATCTGTGAAAACTAAGAGATATAAGACTCAAATCCCCTTCATTGTGACCATGTTTATGGTGAAGAGGACATGTCGTAGACCCCCAGAGTTTTACTAGTAGTTATGTGTCAGGAGGGTTGTTATGTTCCTCTAGGATACTAAAAAAAAGTAGAACCAATAACTATGTTAGTGGTATTAAAATCATAAAAATTATCACATTAATTTGGGATATAGATTTATATTCATTGATTGATAGTAGCAAATCCTACATTTCAATTTTCTGCTCACCACTAAAGCCTTTTTTTTTATGAATATACATGACTTTGGAATTAACAATTGATTTGCCAAGTAACCATCAATATAATTTTCCTCTTTGTGCATGTTGGACTCATAAGAATGGAAGAAAAATTTAGATAAGCATGAGATACTTTTCTTAGTCATATCACACATAAATACATAATTCATGACCCTTGGACTTGGACTCCTCGTGATTCTTCAGATTCTCTTGAGGCTTTTCATCTTTCTCTTAAATGTGTAACCCAAAATCACATAATAACTAAGTATTATGTTTCCAACAATACAAGAAAATAACAATGATAATACCCTTTCTTTGAATAATATAACAATGATAATATCTTTTCTTTGAATAATTTTTTTTAGTTTTATAAATCCAAATTTGAGTCACATTACACTACACATATTAGAAAACATTTCTTACTTATTTTTATTATACCTGCCCTAGGCAGTGTATAATGTATTCAATTTTGCATTAAGTACTTATTAGTTGTGTTTGACCAAAAATAATTTATAGGTCCTCCATAGTTTAACATTAATAATTGAATTTTATTTATTTAAAATGTGATTGGTTCACCTCTTATTTTGTCATCATTACTTACGTACCAATGTGATTAATAAAAAACAATATTTACAGTACAACGCACAATAAAAGTATTGGTGTCACCTCTTGTCACCTCATTCTATATACTAGCTCTACAATTAATTTAATAGAGGTGTCACGTCATTCTATATACCAGCTAATCAACATAAACTCGGGCAATGAAAATCAACGAATCAACTCATACGGAGAGTATCAGGAAGTGCATTGACATTAAGTCTCGATCTGTTTATTGATCTTAATTGGAGCACTTGATGCATATTTGGAAAAAGTAAAAAAAAAAATGAATGTATTTGTAAGGCAACTATTCCTCTCCATCGTTCTGCATAAAGTCAAAAATAATTTTTGAGCGTTGCAATTTTTTTGAGAAAAAAATTAAATAAAAAATTGAGCACGTCAAGCCCAAACTATCATAGTTTGGAAGTGACCGCGACCACAAAGAATACCGACTATGCAAGTGTGAAGAGAGGCATCTAAATGGATGATGACGATCATAACCATGTAGGAGAGCACTAAGTTTAAAAGTTTGAAATTTATTCAAGAAATAAAAAAGGGTCACCATGAATTCTATTCTAGCAAACAACCCCACTCACGGCAGCCACAAATTTGTGAATTTGTTTTCAAAATACTAAAAGGTATTTACAAATTCGTTTGAATGGCTTGCATTGACAAAAAAAAATTAAAAAAATAAAATAAAATGACATTTTAAAATAATATTTGGTAAAATTTAGAAGTATTTGTTAACACATTTATTTTTGTATTTATGATAAAGTATATAAAATATTTATTTGAGAAATTATTAATGTAAATAAATTTATGTTACCTCTAACAATTCAATATCATATGGTGCTTTTCTTAGTTTGGTATCTTGGTTTTATAAAGACAGATATTTCATATCTTTATAACATGAAATAACTTAAATTTTTAAATATGACATTTCTAATTAATTTGCAAAGTGAATTTCTAATTAATATGTAAATTGAAGAGTCTTTGAATGTTTAGATAGTATAAAGATTATTAAAATAATTTATTTATAATGTTGCTTAATTTAATATATTTATTATAAT
>APFE031231446.1:43101-56237 GCA_000404065.3 Pinus taeda
CTATTATCCAGCAAAATGAAGAGACACAACCTACAACAAATCCGTTGTAATATCCTCTGTTTTCTCTCACAGTCTCACATATTTGTTTCTCT
Organism: Pinus taeda; assembly: GCA_000404065.3. Taxonomy (NCBI): domain Eukaryota; kingdom Viridiplantae; phylum Streptophyta; class Pinopsida; order Pinales; family Pinaceae; genus Pinus; species Pinus taeda. Next base: position 43,194 of record APFE031231446.1, read on the forward strand.
CTCACACACGGAATACACATATATTATACAACCTCAAATACAATGCCTCATAAAAAGAGAGGGGTTTCCTTTTAGGGAAAAAAAACTCTAAACTAAACATAGGTTCTACCGTCAGATCATCCGCCTAATGAACGGCCCAGATTGACTAGAAATTACCATACTTTTACAAGGCAAATTTACATCTGTTTTTAGCTTTGGGGACGTTGCCCTCGAGCCCCCACCGGGGGACCGTTGGCCCCTAGGTCCCCCCGCGAGGGGGACAAGTCCCCCCCGCACCCCTCCGCGTGGAGGGGTGTACAAAATTCCTGGGGTATACATTCGGCTGAAACAAAGACCTTTGAACAATCATGCTCCACACACAACAAGCTCCATTGTATTACATAGAAACAATGGGCTTAGAATGCCATCTTATCCCTGGCTCTAAAGCTCTCAAGCTTTCTGGCTCTGGCTCTCACTCTAGCTCTTAGCTCTGGCTCTCACTCTGGTTCTTAGCTCTAGCTCTGGCTCTGGCTCTGGCTCATGGCTCTGGCCCTCGCTCTAGCTCTAACTCTCGCTTTGGCTCTTAGCTCTGGCTCTCTGAGCTCTCTCTCGACCTCTACGTGCCTCTGTAATTCGCTTGACCTCCAAGCGACTCTCTTAGCAACTTTCAACTCTCTGGTTTTTCGCTCGACCTCCAAGCGACTCCAAAAACTCCCTCAGTTTCCCACTATGCCTGCTCTCTGCCCCTCAATCGTGCTCTCTGGCTTCTTTGATGCATTCTTCTGGCTCTATGGCTTCCTGTCCATTTCTCTGCATATAATCATTCCTTTGTCTCTTCATCTGGCCCTTTGGCTTATGGTTCTGTGGCTTTGCGCGTTACAAATGCATCATTGTTTATAAAATGCCCGCTTGCCGCGTGGCACAACGATCAGGGGCTGTTACAAAGGAATCAGAGCCTTTCTTCAGGAGAAAACCCGAAAATGGAACAAAATTCCAATACACAGAGAATTACCAAAAATACACTATCAGGTGTGAAATTCGGACTTCAAACATTATGAAATCGCGCTTATAAACCCTTTTAGGTTCGCCTTTTATGGCTATCGCAAGCCCACCGTTGATCTGTGTGATATCTGATCCAATAGTTCACAGTCTATTTTGGGTGGCTTATGTGCACAGAGATTACCCCCCGAAAAGGTATTTTTCTCTCTCCTGTGCCATGCTACATGTTGGCCAGTGTATGGGTTTGGGCGAAGCCCGTTCAATACCACTTATCGCCTGAGACCCACCCAAAATCCTGCTTACCACGGAACTCAAAATTTATAGGGCTACATTTATAAACCTTTCGGGTCCGCCATTCTATCGCATGTTGTAATGGCCAAAACCCCATTTACATGGGAAATACATTGAAAATCCGAATTTTTAGATATCAAATATTATGCAATCGAGTCCATAATCCCTATTAGGTCCGGGTCCTGATCTCTAATCGCAATCGCAACGCCCAACAGCCCTTTGTATCGGGGATCACCAATTCCCAGATCCGTCGATCGCTGATCTCGCACCTCGCATATCGCATCGGTCGGGGTCTATGCCTTCTGCTCCTCCAATCACCGATTATCGCAATCGCATTATCGCAAGTCTAGGGTCTCGATATCGCATACATGCCTGCCTTCGATGGAATGAGTCATAGATCATTAATCAGGGGTCCTTTTTCCCTAGCCTTAAGTCCACCCCTTTACACATTTGCGATGTGATTTCCCTAAGGAGCCTTTTAGGCCATTTTTAGAAGAAATGCCTCATTTTTCAAAGGACAAAGGCAATCTTCTTTTTGCGATAACTTCTTCATCCAAAGTCATTTTAGCCCATTCAAGTTGCAGTAGATTCAAAATGAGAAGATCTATGCAATGGGACTATTTCCAATAGCATCATTGGACTTTCATTTTCCTCTATGAGGAACACTTTAGACTCAGAAATCTATCTTAGATCCATTTTGGATCAAGCTTAATATGGCGAAATGCATAGTTCTGGAAGCCTAGGCAGGAAGATTGCATAGTTGGGGATATTAATGAGGTAGTCTTGAGGCTTGAATTTTTCCAATGCGTAGTACAAGACAGAGAGAGGCCTAGGGATTACACAATTGCACAACTCAGGGAGGTAGGTGACAACTTAAGGCTTGCCACTGTGCAATGCACAAAAGAAGATTGACTGGAAAGGTAAACTACGTAGTTGTGGAGGTTAGGAGGGAAAGGTTGAGCACTAGGAATGTGCAATGCATAGTCCTTGGAGGAAAAAACTACACATTGCTCAATTCCAAGAGGCAAGGGGGGAGTTTGAGCCTTGCTACTGCACAATGCGTAGTTCAAAGAGGTTGAGTTGGGTCAAGCTGGTCGGGCAGAAAGCTTTTCAGGGTTTGGCTGAGTGTTGGATCAGTAAGATAGAAGTGATACCAATATTGGACTCATGAATTATCACACACACTCAAAATAGTTGATGAAATAAGTACACAAAAACAACATGATCCCCGCAATGTGATGACAATAAAACAACCTCCTCCAAGTGCGGCACTTAGGATAAACTTTGCGACGATAATGACAACACTAGTATGACAGTGCTAAAGGGTTGGGGAATATGTCTGAAGTATTTCCTTATGATTAATACAACACAATAGTGCATGAGAATGCACCAAAACTACCCTTTAATAATGTACAATTGACTCCCATTGACTAGGTACGACACTTATGATACATTTTGCGATGACAATGATGACACTTATGATACACTTTGTGACAACAATGTCGACACTAGTATGACAATGCATAAAACTTTTGGAATGGGTCTAGTACATGTTTACATGGTAAATAGAACCCATTGGTACCAAATTTTCCTCTTCGAATGAAACACAACTATGCTTTTACAATGTACGACACTTTCCATTCCCGGGAGACAACACTTGCGATAGTAAGAGAAAAGTGCAAACGACACTTGAAAATGCAAACAACATTGAAAGCAAAACATGATAGAGCGAAGATAACATGAAAATTACACTTATTAAAGTTAAAATAAGCAAAATTGACAGTCATAAACATGAAAGTGACATTTGTGAAAGCGAAGGTTTGCAAAGGTGAGAGTTAGAAAAACTCACCGAATTAGAAGTACAAACGCAACCAAAAGTGATAGAATATCAATTGAAAGTGCACATTGGCTATCAACATAGGTTGAACATTGCAAAGACACTGTCTTGATGGATAGTGCTATGCCTATTCAAGCTTGCATAAAATAACGCGCTCATGAACTTGTTACAGACTGAACATGTGTATGCAAGTGACTTCGACACTTTGAAACTGAGAAGAAGACTTAAACACTTAGCATAACATTCATCGATCATGAAGTGACTATGGAATGACATATCGTTATATTCTCACTAGGCTCCAAATTTCACATGTAGGAAAAATCTTAGAGGGTGTTAATCGCAACATCAACACTTGGCGACACACTGGTAGAACTCCAACTTCTCTATTCAGGTTTTATCCTTAAGTGAAGGGTCCCAATATTTCAGGAAGTATTGATTCATCACATGGATTACCTTGGCTCCCCCATTTGACCCAGTTGTGTATATAGTCTCCTTTATTCTTTGCTAAGCTTTACACCTTCAAAATCCTTTCCAAATCACAATTGTTTTGATTAAGGAGAAGGGTAATATAAAATTGTGAGTTTAAGATAATCATAGTCTTATTTTTCATCTATGTTGTTGATCCATTGCCAGCAGGCCCAAACGGTACCCCGATGGAGTAACTACAGGAATATAAGCATTGCTTTGCTGCCAGCAAGCCTAAACAATTTCCTTTCAAAGTTAATTTCTTCACCTCTCTGTGCAGGAAGCCTTTCTCTTCTTTCACTATTTATTTATTTATTTATAGGACTCTGCGTAGGCACTTATTTATTTCATTGGGGCAGAAGAGGGATCCATAATTTTTTAGAGCAGAAGAGGTTGTTCCCTCAAAGAAGTATATATATACCTCTACTATTGGTTTGCTTATTATTGACTTTCCCCTTTCCCTTCTTCTGCTTGATTGGATTGGTAAGAAGAACACCATTTAAATACAAGGCTGAGTCATAATGAAGACCCTAATAAAGATATGAGCTTTGTAGTTCGACCAAAGGCTTTCCTTTTGGAACGAAGCATATTTTCCGTTCAGACATCATCTGCTTTAAAGATATATAAACCCAATCATTGTTCGTCATCACAACTGCCCTTTTCAATTTTTTCCACATTGTCTTTTGAGTCAAGTGAGAGAATTTTCATGCAAATTCAAAAGAAAGACAAGACATAACAAAAATAAAAAAGAAAAAGCAAAGTGAAAGTAAACCTTAACTAAAAAACAACATGAGAGACAAACAAAACAAACACACCAAATGCCAGGATTGGTGCAGGGTGAAATGTAGGGTCATGCAATGTGACTAAAGATCCAAAATGTACCTAAACCTACTCCTAACCTAACTGACCAGAAGGTCAGGGGTAACTGTAATGGAATTTCCAATGTAGCTACCATAACCGCTCTTGACTTGTAATCACAAATATACAACCAATTAAAGGCAATATAAATCATTGTGCAAGAATAAAGAGAACAATTTGAAAAGCTTGCACAATGAGTGGAAGGTATTTCTTATCAGCAGAAATATGTGTCATACTAACTAGATTTAACCAATCTTGAGCTTTACCTTGTTTCTTTAAATGACGATCATACAAATCTTCAAGGTTGCTCACTGAAGTACATTCATTCATGTTTGGATCTTGATATTCAAAACAACCAGTTTGAAAACCTTGATGCTCATGAGAAAAATTATTTTCAATTAAAGCGTTCGAATCACAAAGAGAATATTTCGAGGGGAAGTCAGTCTAATCTCGTTTAGAATCCTTGTCAAGATGGCGAGGGATTGACATAACCATCAGCTCATGTTGAAGTGCCTCAACTACCCAATAAGTATCTGGATCACGAAATGATAAACCTCGAATATTACTAGGTTCAATGAAATCAATCAATGTAAAACAACCATCATCAAGTATGTTGATAGGAAAACGACTAATTGAGTGATAGTTTTTAGAACCACTATTATAATTAAATTGGTAACTACAAGATCCTTGATTCTCCATTGGTTCCATTTTCATTTGATTAGATACCATGCCAATAATATGAAATCTTAAATTATTTAAAACGATCATTGATGTCGCAAATTTAGGAAACAAATTAAGATACCAGGCTGGCGAAAAATTGGAAGCATGGGTCAAATTCAACCAGGTATTCATATCAACACGAGGGCCTTGATTCACTGAATGACTCAAGAATTTACCATCACTCAAGAAGAGAGATGATGCACAAAAGATGATTAAACTCATCTTATCGCAAATGACTTGTTTCTTGACAATCAAAATGACAAGCTTTCAAGTTTTGTATATATGTAAAAGATATGCTCCCCAGTCCTAAGTGAGATGCAAGGGATTCACATGATGAAGGATTAACCAAACAAGAAACTTCCATCTAATAAAAAACTCTATCTTGAGGGTTTATAAAATTTAATTGAAAATGTTGAAAGTCCTCCAAGAATGAGCTTACTTCTAGTGGATAAATGTTAAGGAAAAAATTATGTGTGAAAATATGGATCCAACTCAGTTCAAAGATCTCAGCGAGATTGTGAGAACCTAACATAACCATCAGAAGGGGCTGAAGTGCCTCAACTTCCTTACAAGTCTCTGAACTTTTTGCGATTGGATTTAGGTGGCTTAGAAAAATCAATAGGTAGGTATACACCACCATTATCAGATGTATCAATGAAAACACTATTAATGCCACTGGTTTGATCAGACTCAAGATTAAACATATCATATTCTCGATGGATAGAAAATTGAGATATGTTAACCATAAAACTCCCTCTATCATTTAGAGTTATAACATCTTTCTCTTGACATATGAAAGATTCATAATTGAACAATTCATGAATAATTGATTCAAGCTTTTCATCCTTTGATTGTTGGACCACGCCATCCTATATCTGGTTGCCATCACGACCAACTAGATAAGGATATAAAGAATTAAGAAAACTTGTTGGTTTAATAGAGTTATCCAACTTATTCGGGTACAATGAATAGTGTGCTAAAGGTGAGGAAAGATGAAAAGACTCAGGAGGAGAAACACTAGTTGTAACTAATTAAGATTGAGCTTGTAAGAACAACATAGCAACATGCACATTATGCTTCATGAGATTATCTTCATCATCATAATGATCAAAGACATACATACCAATGTAACATTCATATTGATCTTGCTTTTCTTCCATATGGTACATTGAAGATTCAAAACCCTGACAACTTATTTCTTCAAATTTGATATCGGAAAGTGTATGAAACAAAAAAAAATTAGGATCATTCTGAATTAAAAGAGTATCCCATCCCACAAATGAATATTGCAAGCTATGAGAAGCAGATTCTGAATTAATACCTCGCAAATCTAAGCCTTAAAAAGAGGAAAATATATCATTTGATGTACTTAGATATCCATAACCACATGTATTAATGGAAACAAGGATGTCATAATGATGGTTATTGAAAGTCTCAACTTGAATGAAGCATTTGAAATCATTTGACAGATTATCAAGATTACAAGTTGCATGATCAACTGAGAATATAAGATCATTATATTGAAAGAGAGAAGAAAGATGAAACATGTCTTCAACACTTTGCTCCTCTACCTGTGAAATGCAACTACCTTGCTCTTGGTTACTACTTGAAACAATAGGTTGAACATTATTAAGAACTTAAGTAGATTAATCAAGTGAATCATGAAACAAGGAATCATAAGATGTAGATGGTAGAGGTTGAAAAGTAACCCTTGAGGAAATTATGTTTTTAATTGGATTAGATTCAAGATTAGGATTATGCACATTAATGTGATCTTGAAAAACTAAGGGATCAACTTTTACTTCAGGCTCATGTAATTTCTAAACCATTCCAAGTTCTCCTCAATAGGATCTAGATCATGGGAAATGGGTGGTGGTTGAATGGATGAAACAACAATTCGATCTTCAAATTTCCGAACTATAACATCGTCACTAGGAAGCATCCAAATTGGTACTGGAAAAGGAGGAGGACAAGGAACAAATGAAATAGTAGGTTACTCCTCACAAATTTGGGGTGTCTCATGATCAACATAATTTGGGTGAGAAACATCATCGAAGGGTTCATATGCAAACGATTTCACAGAGAGAAGAGTGAAGCTCTAAAACTTTTCACTGATAAAATTATAGCTAAAATTTTCTGTAGGAAACTCATAGCAAAATTGAAGAAATCGATTAAGAAAATCCTCTACAAATTCACAAAATTTTATTATGAGCAGATCAATCTTATTACATACATCTTAATAATATTACCTGTCAAAGGCTTGATGAAGTTCCTTGAGGAATTGATCAAATGAATGAATGGAAGCAAATGGTAAAGTATGACACCACTTCTTAACTCAACCTTCAAGAGTGAGGGTGAATAATATACAACCAAGATCTTCAACATCGATTTCATTAGATTTATAAAAACCAAGAAAATCAGATATATGCTTGGCTATGAATGTGCCACATGCACCATCAAACCTTAATTGAGACAAGTCATGAAAATGTTGTGCAAAGATGAAAATTTTACCAGGGGATAGGTTAGAAAAGCACTCTAGGATTATGATTTGGGGAAGAGACATTTAAGATCAGAGATTCAAAATAGACTCAACGGGCACAGCTTGTCATCATCCCTCCTTCCAGCGCCAACTGTTGACGGTGTGAGGAATCCTTTAACCAAGGGGGTCTCCTCGACGTGAAGTCCCAATTAGACCTCACACCATTTGGAGTAGGAGCCCCAACCAAAAATATGACTGGTTGCCATTGTCCTTGGGGGATTTTCTTGGCTTCCATTATTAACATAAGGGGTTATGCAACACTCTTTGAAACAAGCAAGCAAGTTGACAGTGTGAGGCATACAATTGCAATGTATATAAGGTACTTTCATGGAAGGGAGAAAGAGAGTGAGCCTCTAGAAGAAAAGTAATTGTACTATCCTAAAAGAGGCACACAAGAGCATAAGAGGATCGTTAATTAACCCACAAAGTAGTTCACAAGATAACAATGATTATAAAACCAAATACAAAACACCTTCAACAAGATAAGTACCAAAGTCAACAAAATAGTTCAATTTCCTTAGTACATATGAACGAAACATATACCGCAAACATCCAAAGAATAGTCTTACAATCTTCATGATACATGCATGAAAATGTGTTGGCTCATTGAGCTTCATATATTAAGTGGAAGTGCCAAGATATACAAGTACAATGTTGTCACAATAACCCCAATAGTGGAACATTAAGTCACCACTTGCTTCTGCAAAGAAATATCTTCTCTCCTATGCCAAACTAGAGAAGCCAAGGTGAAAGTTCAAGTCCCAAAAAGTCCCTTTGTTTGAGTTATGAGGGTGTATTTATAGAAAATGAGGTGAATCTTGACCTCCCATGTGACTATTGACCTCCCTCATGACACTTAAGATTCTACAATGACTTTTCGAATTCTCACATGACCTTTGAGCTTCTATATGACTTTAGAACTCAATAATGACTCTTCATATTCCATGTGGGACCCTTGGTATTCCATATATTTTACATTTTCTCATTTTGGGAAATTACACCATTACATTCCACAAATGATGTGGTAAGACATTATGACACATGTGACTCTTGAGATGACTCTTTACAATGATGACATGGAACTTCATGATGATGTGGCATTGCCAACATGCTCCTTTTGTTGCTTTCTTTGCATCTTCATGATGGATCTTGCATATTCTTTGTATTCATCCTCCAAGGGGCTGATTGATATGGATTCTTCATGTGATCATGATCTTTGATCTTCTATCAGAAGCTAGTGTCTCTTCACCTTCTTGCTCGATGACTTCTCCATGGTTAAGTGTCTTTCAACATAGTCTCCTTCTCTTTCTCTCCAAGCATCATCTTGTTAGGTTAAGATATAATACTTCCAAGTGAAATCCACTCATGACAATACGACATTAGTTTGAAAATATCCTAGTCTAATTTGCTCGATGAAAACCATTGGTTGACCTGGAACTGGGTACTAGACGAGGAGGAAATCTTAGGGATTGTGCAATGTGTAGTTCCAAAGGCTAGGAGTGAGGGACTCAGGCTTGATATTGCATAATGTGTAGTTCTGGAAGCCTGGGTAGGAAGAATACACAGTTGGGGAGATCAGTGAGGTATTAGTGGGCCTTGAAGTTGCCCAATGCACAGTATAGGAGAGAGAGAGGCCTAGGGATTATGAAATTACACAGCTCTGGGAGGCAGGGGTACAACTTGAGGCTTGCCACTTGCAATGCGCAAAAGAAGACTGATTGGAAGGGTAAATTACATAGTTCTAGAGGTCAAGAGGGAAAGTTTGAGCACTGATATTGCGCAATGCAAAGTCCTTGGAGGCAAGAATTGCACATTGCGTAGTTCTAGGAGGAAAGGGGGGAGCTTAAGCCTTGCTACTGAGCAATGCACAGTTCAAGGAGGCTGAGTTGGGTCAAGTTGGTCGGGTAGAAATCTTTTCAAGATTTCGCTAAGTGCTAGATAAGTAAGGTAGAAGTGAGATGAGGATTGAACTTATGAATGATCACACATAGTTAGAACAATTTATGACACAACATTAAACACTCAGTACACAAGAACAAAATGACCCCCTCAATGTGACAACAATACAACAACCTCCTCCAAGTGAGACACTTAGGATAAACTTTGCGACGACAGTGATGACACTAGTATGACAATGCTCAAGGCTTGGGGAATATATCTGATGTATTTCTTGATGATGAATAGGACACAATAGTGTAGGAGAATCCATAAGAACTTCCCTTTAAGAATTTACAATTGACTCCTTCGACTAGGTATAACACTTAAGATACACTTTGTGATGATAGTGATGACACTAGTATGACAATGCAAAAAACTTTGGGAATGGGTCTAGTTCATGTCTAGTTAGTAAATAGGACCCATTAGTACCAAAGTTGCCTCTCGAAATGAACCACAACTATGCTTTTACAATGTGCAACACTTCCCATGCCTGGGAGATGACACTTGCAACAATAAGAGAAAAGTGAAAACGACACTTGCAAATGCGAACAACATTGAAAGTGAAACATGCTAGAGTAGAGATAACATGAAAATGACACTTGTTACAGTGAAAAAAGCAAAAGCAAGAGTCGAAAACATGAAAGTGACACTTGGGAAAAGCGAAGGTGCGCAACAATGACAGTTGGAAAAACTCACCGAAATAGAAGTACAAACATAACCAAAAGTGATAGACTTCCAATTGAAAGTGCACACTAGTTTTCGACTTAGGTTGAACATTGCATAAACACTATCTTAATGGACTATACTATCCCTGTTCAAGCTTGCGTAAAAAGGAATGTTCTCATGAACTTATTACAGATTGAAGATGTGTATGCAAGTGACTTTGACACTTAGAAACCGAGAAGAAGACTTAAAAACTTAGCATAACATTCATCGATCTTGAGGCGACTATGGAATGACAGATCGTTAGATCCTCAGTAGGCTCCAAAATTCATGTGTAGGCAAAAAATGGGAGGGCGTTGATCGCAATGTCAACATGATGTCATGTAGTTGTAGGAGTCCTCCATGGGTGCTAATGGTCACCTTTTACTTGCTAACATTCAAGACACTTAGTAAAAAATTGGACCACATTAGGCTTCATGCCTAACCAAAATAAAAGCTTCTTCATTTCTACATACATATTCTTCATGCCAGTATATCCACAATAAAGTGATTTATGGGACTCCTCGAGGATAGTTCTTTGTATGTTCCCTTCCTCGGGGATATACATCTTTCCTTGAAATCAATAGTCCATCTGGTTCAAGAACATAACCCTCAAAATTTTGTTCTATCTACTTCCAACTTTGGAGTGTTGATGAAACTTTTAGATACCAACTATCTCCAAAGAGTTTTCCTATCACACACTCCCTCAAATTGGCCCTAAAGGGTACCAAGGAGAATATTCATCATCTTCTTCTTAGTGCATTGACCACCACATTCTCCTTTCTCTTAATGTAAGAAATCCCAAAACTGTACTCACTCATGAATTCGCTCCATCACCTTTGTCTAACATTAAAATATCTTTTAGTGAAGAGATGTTTTAGGCTCTCATGATCAATCTTTAGCTCAAAGGTTCTCTCGATAAGGTAATGCCTCCAAAGTTTCAAAGATAGGATCACCACTACTAATTCTAAGTCATGGGTAGCATACAATTATTCACGTTTCTTCAACTTCCTGAATGCATAAGCTATTGCTCCTCCTTGCGTTGACACAACTCTTAATCCTTGCTTCAAAGCATCTATATGCAAATTGTGAAGCCCTTCTCCCTGTCAGACACTCAAAGGATTGGGGAATTGGTTGGTAATCTCTTGAACTTAATAAATGGTTGCATTCATTTGTCCAACATACCTAACACCTTTGCGTTGTAATGTGGTGATGGGTTTTGCAATGTGAGACCTTTACTCTGGGCCTCAAGCTTGTAGATTATTCCATCTAATAAAAAAAACAATATTTGTTTTATACAACTACATAATATTATTTCCATGATGATTCAACAACACATACATATTTTTCTTTCTTTTATTTATTCAACATATTTTAATCAATTTAATAATAATATAAATACTTGGCTAGAGGGTTGTTCCCCTTGTGTGGTGCTCCTCCTAATACCACCCGACTGAATATGTTACCATGCCAACTAGGAGCAACCTTCATGGCTTCGTAGCCCAAGGAGCCTCCATAGCTTCTCTGGCCCTTTCAGCCCAATTCTAGAACCACAATTGTAGTGTATCAAAGTTCTAGGTGCCAAACACATTCCCCACATCTAAATCCAAGATCGATTGTCAAATTCCGTTCACCACCCTCCTCTTGACATCCTCCTTCCCCCGCCACTACTCTAAAACCTAATACGAAAAAATGGTCTAAAATTGTCCCCTTCTAATCCTCTCCCCCCAATACTTATCCTTTCCATAGAAATAATCGAGTTGCATAAGAAAAGAAGCTTAAGCAAAAGATCCATATAAATGTATGTTCCATCTAAATCATCATCAGCACTATTAAAAAAAAAAAAAAAAAAAACTGAAAAATATAGCATCCATATATACAGTTCTAGTTATCTACACATACAAGTATGAAATTAATTGTTTGATCAAAAAACAAAATAGATCAAGAATTGTTGATGTAATAGCTTATCTAGGGAATTAAAATCCACAAAGTGTGATTGTTGCGCCTCTATATAAATGACCATCTGAACTTAACCCATTTCACCTAGAAGACCTTTCTTTGATTTATAGGAGGACATCCTATTTGTGTCCAGAGGCAGTGAATTCTCCTTAACCAGCCCAAAAGACATTATCTTCACCCATTCTACAGAAAATGAAATATTTCGGGCACTATAGATTTCATATTTAGAAATGTTGTATTTGGGAATGTTGCAATAATATTTCAGAGCTGCACTCTAATTTCAAGAAAATCCAATGCAAGTCAGAAAAATGTGATCACGACATAGAACAGATCAAATTCCATTCAAAACACTGGAATCTGAATTCATATATGCATTATTGTTGTGGATGTAGACCTTGTGGTGGACAATTTTCATGTAGCACGTTCGAAGAGATGGGGCTAACTAGAATGGTCAGTAGATTTTGAATTAGAAAACATTCCATTATGGAGAATATATGAACACTAGGTTACAAGCGAGAGCAACTAACTGCATGAAATGGCCTGGATACAGGATCATCAACCATTCATTATGTTTGTTGTCCATGCGCATTGCATATGCTCACTTATTAACAAATTCACCATGTCACTGATCCTGGGTCTGTTTAGGATAACTCTCACCAGTTACCGATTATCCTAGATTCAAAAAGAACAAATTAGCCACGTCACTAATCATTTGAAGTTTATTTTTTTCATGGGTCACTTTCAATACTCATTTCTT
>APFE031231467.1:0-16041 GCA_000404065.3 Pinus taeda
ATAGAAAAACAAAAATTCGAGTTTAAGGAGCTTTCAACTAACAAACTGGCAAAATTCACAGAGCTGGTGCGACTATGAATCTGCAACTTGCGCTATTCAGGAATTGGCGTGAGTTCCTATTGTGCAACATGCGCCAACTGGCGCGACTTTCAAAGGAAAAAATGCGCCAACCACGTTTTCTGACCCAAAAAATAAACAAGACAAACCAGGGTCGGGCCAACAGTGCTCAGAAGGATCAAACATCAAATAACAATTTTAAAACTGACCCAGAAAGCTCATTAACTCAGGCAAGCAAGAGAAAACTAACATGCAAGACAAACTCCAAATAGCTTCTCCCTAGTGGAGTCGCCAAATTGTTAAACAGGTAAATCCCCTCTACGGACAGAGGCGATCCCACTAGCCCAAAATGGGTCTAGCAACAATCAATTCACACTGCTATGCAAGTTCCTAGTTGTATACTAAAAGGTGGATTACGAAGACCAACCTGGAATCCAACGCAAATGTCGAAGTAGAGTTGACCCTCCGGCTCCCTTGCTTCAGCAGGTCACAATCCTAGCGATCCTCGCGAACAGACACCTGCACATGCAAAGACCGAGACAACTACAAGCATAAAATCCACCAAAGTACAACTATATTTCAGTTAGAAAGGAAATAAATCAAACATCATAATACGCAATGAGATTGGAACCATAATAGCAGTCGTTTATTAATAAATAATAGGCAGAGAAAGATACAACCAAGGTTCTAACGTTGAACCTATTCTCTGGCTGGGCGAGCAGCTATGTATGCCTTGCAATAGACCTTCTCTCTCTCAAGATTCCGGCAGCATAACTTCCCTATGCTCCAAGACTCTTACTATCACTCTAGACAAGCATAATCACAACTAGCATTACTCCAGAACTAGCTTCTCTAATGCATGAGGACAGACTTTTATAAATGGAGAAGGGAGGAAGATTCAATGCACCAGGATACCCATTATGGATCGACATTATCTCCGAAAAGCTACTGAGGATAGATGTCAAGGATAGATGATGACTCTCGACCTCTATCAGATGGATTTTTCCCTCAAAAGGCTTCATGATCTGAAAGGAAAAAACATATGGGTGCGCATTTGCCAAAAATCATTACCAAACTTAGTTGGCATGAGTGTTTTTCTAGGACAGAGCACCAATGGGCGCGCCCCTTTTTGAGGATCTCAGTGATTGGTGCAGATAAGACACTGTGTACCTGCGCCAATGGAAAAAGGGCACTTTTCAGGGATAATTTGCAGAAGGTTTCTTGAGGGAACATGAAGTACATACTTAGGGGAACATAATGCAAGTGTTTTTAGGCTATGTCACTGCTCACAGGTCCCGAAATGTATCCTCCAATGTACGAAAATAGGGGTAACAGGGACGGTGACCAATGGTGACAAATTACTGTGTAACAAACAGTCAAAATGCTGGACTTTACACACCACTACTAGTTCTGAGCAGGCCATGGGACTCAGTCAGCATTGACTTCATCTTGGGACTGCCTAGAACACAGCGGGGGTATGACTCAGTGATGGTGGTGGTAGACAGGTTTTCGAGAATGGCTCATTTTATTCCTTGCTGGAAAACTAGTGATGCCATGTATGTAGCTCGCCTCTTTTTCACGGAAGTTGTTAGATTACATGGCCTACCAAATTCCATCGTTTCTGAAAGGGATGTAAAGTTCACAGGACACTTTTGGCACACCCTGTGGAAAAATTTGGGCACGCAACTGAACTTCAGTTCTGCGTATCACCCGCAGACTGATGGGAAAACGTAAATGGTGAACAGGAGTTTGGGAAATTTGTTACGGAGTTTGACTGGGGAAAATTCACGATTATGGGATCGTGCTCTCGCACAGGCGGAATTCGCTTATAACGATTCGCCCAATCGTAGCACCGGACATAGCCCATTCCAAATCTTGTACAGCATGCACCCTCGGGGAATACCTGAATTGTGAGATTTTGGAAAATTAGAATAGAGAAGCGTAGATGGAGAAGATTTTGCCGCAGCAATGAGCGAACTACATGAACAACTAAAATTAAAATTGTAGGACAGTGTATATAAGAACAAACAATAAGCAGATTCCAGGCGAAGGGAAGTACAATTTAATGTCGTAGATGAGGTCCTCGTGCATTTGCACAAGGAACAATTTCCTAAGGGTACCTATAATAAATTAAAGTTTAAAAAAATTGGTCCCTACAAAATCTTGCAAAAATTCTCAACCAACGCCTATGAAATTCAACTTCCACCTCATATAGGCATATCACCTATTTTCAATGTGGCAGATCTATTTCCATATACTGCCCAAGCGGAGGAAGACAGTGTGGTACGGCCAGAACAGGACACCCTAGTTGGAGACAGTTCTTCGATGAGACATATGCCTTCGGCTCAATCCCATGAGATTGAAGGAATTCTCAGCACACAGGTAGCCAAGAAGACACGTAGGAAGGAATATCTGTGATATCTTGTCAAGTGGAGAGACCGTCCAATGGAGGATAGCTCATGGCTCGACGCGGCACAGATACGGAAGGCTGGCTATTCGGTGGAGGAGCTCATGGAACGAAGCCATGAATTTCTTTTACCCCGGGAGCTTGATGTAGGAGCATCTAGCTGACAGGGCAAAGACACAAGTAAGGGAATATGGTTTCTGAAGAGGACAAGAGGGATTGATTCATGTAGTGGGAAACATACTTGTTTTCTTTTAATTTCCTTTTCTTTTTATGAAGTTATTTAGAGGTTACTATAATAAGTTGTAATTAGGAATAGTAATAATTAGATTAGGGTCATCGTTTTGAAACAATTAAGTTGTTATTGTAAAAAGTCATGAAAAAGAAAATGTACTGGGAAATCGAACAAAATTCAGTATGAAAATTAACTGTTGTAACTAATTGACAAACTGGGCAAACTGCCAGCAGTTAGAACAGTTGTAACAGTGCTATTAAAGAGTGAAACAAAGCACAAACAGGGGTTCGGAACAGAGAGAGAGATATTCAAAGAAAAGAATAAAAATAATCAAATTTTCTTTGCACATATCCTCATAGCGTTCTATTTGTGTCTGAAATCTTTTAACAGAGAAATTATTGTGTGAATGTCGTAAATGCATGGTCACAGGACTAATTAAAGCAAAGAGACCTTCGAGTACCGAATTCATTGAATACAAATAAGAAGAACAACGTTTGTCTGCAAGTAGTATCAATTGAGGAACCAAAACGCATAACAGGAGTTGTCCAAATATTCCTTTACATACGAAAAGATAGAGTTTGCCAACACAACGAAAAGAACAACCATAATAAAACCCAGGTATGCAAATCCTAACAGCATAACGAAAATTTCATTTCCAGAAATTCATTTACAGTCATCAAGCTAATTTCTATTCATATTCCATATTTAAAAGCAACTTGAGAACAAAACCCAGTTCGCGGATTTGGGAACTGTAAACCCTCATCCACGTAAATCAAGGATCCCATGCATTTTCCAAATCGACTCTTACGAATTGACAGAGACCCTATCTAGAAACAGGACTCAACATAATAGTGGCTTGAAGCCTACAGCTAAACCAACTCATACGCCGAGAGACTCAGGCAAACAAGTTACAGACAAATAAAACAATGCTACCCGGAACTTTCTTGGAGTAGTCGAAGGCCCCAGCACTGAAACCCTCCGTCACTGCACCTGCAGAAAACATCACAGGATGAGCATCAGAATCCCATGAAAGGAAATACAATGTTTTGAAATAAATTTTAATTTAGAACAAGCAAAGCTACAAAGGGTTCCACTTACCCAGTGAAGGAGCCGTGACCAACACAAGCACATACTTTTTTTTCCCTTCTCGCAAGGAGTCGAAGTCGTTAGAGGCCGAAGGAGGAACAGGTAAAGCGAAATAGCAGAGAGAATAAGCTTACCAGTTGCATTGGAGCAGGAAACGACGACGAACAACGCCATTGTTTTGTCAAGACCGTGCCTGAGCCGAACCGTCGCTGTAGAACGAGACCAAAACCACTTTCAAAAGAAAAATTGACACACAGAGGTAACGATAGTGAAGACCTAGACCATAAATCGAACAGAGGATGCACAGATGCGGAAACCCATAAAAGAAATCGACCATCGAAAACCCTGGAAAGTCTAAATACAAATAGGGAACGAGCCTTACCAGTTTTCCAAAGTTCTGCAAACGACCGAGACACTTCCACAATAGAAATCGGACAAACAATGCTGTGAGAACTGCCGCAAGCATACAACTCAACAGACTCAGACCAACAAAACCCCGAACCGACTAACAGAACTCCCATCGAAGCTGCAGACTACCAACTCGTGTCACAAAGAATCCAGGAACCAAGCTTCAACCGAATACAAAGCATCGCAGAAGAGGACCACTGTAAAAAATCACCAAATCGCCGAGAGCTCGCGGAAGGAGGTAACAACACTAACACAAAACCAAATGAAATCAAAGGTGGCGGAAACCCTATACGAGGGCGGGGTTTAGGATCCCAATATAATACAGGTGTCCATCGCATATACCACCAACAAACCCTCCGTAAACAAACAATTAATTGAATACAGATTGATAATCAAAATATCTCTGACCAACATTCGGCGTACATAAATATCAAACGACAGTACAAACCAAGTGGAAAGGGACCGACGACGGGACCACATGGGCTGGCCCCATCATATGTTTTATTTCAATGCTTTGATAGATATATTTATTTTTAAATAGGTTTTACGAAATTTTAATGTAATTGATACTAGATATTGATAGACATCATTCCATGATAAGTATCAATTTTATGATACATGTTATTTTGCTAAAATTAAAAAATATAATAATTAACTAAGTTGCTTAGATCTATCTGAATTTTGTATCTACCAAGTGTTGAGAGCGATTAAATATCTTTTTATTCTAAAAGAGGCTTGCATCTCAAAAAAATTGATCTCTTGAAGCTTGTAGATTCAGAATTAAAACAAATTTAAATTGCATTAATTTCCTCCTTGATAGGTGATATTCTGAATCCTGTGGGCAATGACTGGTTCTCAACACCTTGAGCTCAAAAGAACCACTAATAAAATTTATAAAAAATATAAAAATCATATATAATATATTATATAGAGTTTAGTGATGATATTTAGTTCATAGATATTACACTGGCAGGAAATAAAGCTTACTTTAACAAATAGATATGAGTGATTTCTTGAGTGGTTTGGACTATTGAGAAATTCTCTAATAACAATCCTTCACTTTATTAATTATTCTTTATACACTGGATGTAATGGTGTGATTTAAAATGTAATAGAAAAATTGTTTGTATGTACATCTCTAATTTCTTTTTGGGTATCAGAGCCTATAAATTTGACTCCCAAAGAATCCGAGTCGGAAACAAAGTAGAGTAATAATCCAGCGTGAGAGTAAGCCCCAGACAGCCCAGCGCCTACCCAAATGATAGCCACCTTCACCAACAGACAGGGCGGCGTTGTGGAGAAGATATCGAGTACAATACTTTGAAGGAGTTGCGAGTCCTAATTTGGAGCTTGAGTAATTGAGATATGTGCGGCACAACAACCGAGATTGAGGTGGATCTGTCTACTCAGCAAAACTCTGAGGAACACTACGTGTGGGTTCAAGCTGTGCAAGGAGTTGAAGCCATTGTTGTATAAGTCCCAGTTGCATTGTTGGACATGTTGTGGGTGGGTGAGAAGGAGCCAAAGTTGATGGGGTTTCAAGATCCACGTCATAGCGTTGAATCCACTATTATATTGAAATCGAATACGGGAGTCGAGAGAGTGCCTAGTATGGAGGAACTTTTGATGTACATTTCATCTAACAATGAGCCAAACACTCAAAGCAAGGAGCTAACAATGGGTTTTTTAAACCTGCGGATGGAGACCGTACCTGTTACTGATGGAAACCATTGGATCTGCTGCACCGAATCATGTATTTGATTCAATTTAACATGGCGGCTACAGATACTAGCAATAAACAACTGCAAAGTGTAACACTCCAAATCTAGTTGTGGCACCGTAGATCCGTAAATTTAAGCTATTATTCGTTGTCCTGCATCAGTCCGCTATCTGCTATCAATTTCATGGTGTCATGCTATACACATTCTTGAATCCTTCTTCACCTGTTACATTACTAGAGTTCCTGCATCTGCTAGTGCTGTGTTGTTGTGAGAGTGCATTCGTTGCTCCATTTATGCATGAAAGCTAGGAGTACCCTTAGCAATGAGGACCTCTTGTTGTTGGAGTGAGAGCCAACGTTAATGTTGGGTGAGGACATTCCATAATAAGAAGGAATGTGTATTTAATGAAGGGTTGGTAAAAATGTATGGGGAAATATTTATTTTGCAATATAGTAAAATATTTTCTGTATAATCGCTCATCTTGTGTTTTCATGTTTCTCTTTGTCCTATATTAATAAGTCGAAACTCCAAGTTTTCAAATATATGTATGTAAAAGTCTTTTGCATAGTCCAGGGTGTAATTTTGAGAAGTCAAGATGAGAAAATCATGCAGCGAATTTTGGTGTGGGCACGTATGCTAATATATTTTCATGTGTTTTGAAATATAATCTAAAGTATAGTTTGTTGTGATATGCTTTCAAATTTCACATCTATTTCTAGCCACTTTTTTTTATATTGTTCTATTGTGCGTTAAATTTTTGAGTTTTAGCTTCAATTTAGTAGAGATTTGGCACGTATGCCAATATATTTTCATGTGTTTTGAAATATAATCTAAAGTATATTTTGTTAATATAATCTAAAGTATATTTTGTTATGATATGCGTTCAAATTTCAAGTCTATTTCTAACCACTTTGTTTTATGTTGTTCTATTGTGCTTTAATTTTTTGAGTTTTAGCTTTAGTTTAGTTGAGATTTGATCTCCGCAAACGGAGGGAAAGACTCTCCTCTTCCCCAATTCTTTCATGTGGTACCATAGGGGGTGAAATTTTATTACTATAAGTGCAAGTGTTTTTACTGCGAGTTAAAAGGTTGTTTTAAAGGAAGATTTTTAGAGCGTATTTACTAGCAACGAGAAAGTTGTTTTTAATCATAAATGGAAGCATAAGAAAAAGCTTCACTAATTCTCAAATAGCTCAATTTAATGGAAAAAATTATGATTATTGGGCTATAACAATGAAGACTTTGTTTTCTTCCCAAGATATTATGAATTGGGTGGAGAATGGGTTCCAAGAACCAGTAGATACAACATCATGCAATACCTTGTCACAAGTAGAAAGGGATTTGTTGAGGGACAACTGGAAGAAGGATTCAAAATCTTTCTTCTACACTTTTTAAGAAATTCATGAACGTATTTTTCCAAGGATTGCAGAAGAAACAAAGTCTAAGCAAGCATGGGAGACCATCCACACAACCTACTAGGGCATGGTAAAAGTGAAGACAACAAAACTACAAATGTTGAGGAGAGACTTTGAGACAATCTGTATGAAAGAGATTGAGAATGTAGACTTTTTTTTATACCTGTAATTGGAATTGTTACTCAAATCAGGTCTCATGGTAAGACACTTGAGGAAAGGAGAATAGTTGAGAAAGTTTTAAGAAGTCTTCCAGCAAGGTTTGATGCAATTGTTGTGGCCATAGAAGAGACAAAGGATCTCTCACAATTTTTAGTGGATGAGCTTCATGCATCACTGATTTCTCATGAACATAGAATAAAGACACAAGTTTCATTTGGTCAAGGTAGAGGTAGAGAGAGATCAAACGCTAGAAGAAGAGGAGGAAGCCCACGCAAAGGTGGAAGAGGCGACATTTCAAACTCAAGTGGAAGGGGCAAAAATCAAAATTCAAGTCAAGGCCCAAGCCAAAATCAAGAAGAAGGTCAGACGTATAATAAATCTCAAGTTCAACATCGTTATTCTAAGAAGTATGGTCATTAGGAAAATCAATGTAGAAAGAAGCAACATGGCATATGTAACAAACCAAGTGAAAATTTCAAAAAGGAAAATAAGAACCAAGATTGCATGTTTTTAGCTTGTAATATAGCACAAGAAAAACAAAGTGATGTATGTTTTCTAGATTCAGGGTGCAACAATCACATGAACCACATGACAGGGAACATAGAAATGTTTTCCAATCTAGCTAAAAGTGTGAAATATGACGTGACATTAAGGACTGATAGAAAATTCTTTCTCATGGTAAAAGGAAGAGTCAATATTTTAACAAAGAAGGGGGAGAAGAAGCACATTTCATATGTGTATTTTGTCCCTTGTCTAAAGCATAGCCTCATAAGCATTGGACAACTCATGCAAAAGGGCTACAATGTCTTTTTCAAAAATGATGACTGCACAATTTTGGATAAGTTTCCAAGAAGAAAAGTAATTGCAAAAGTTTAGATGACAAGCAATACAATGTTTCCCTTAAAGATAAATCATATTCGAAGGAAGAAAGTGCTCAAGAAAAACTATCAATGAATTCACAGGAGGATGAAAGAAAAGTTGCATCTCTCACACATGTAAAATTTTAGGCAGAGGTCAAAGATGAAAATTGATTACAGCATTTGAGACTTGATCATCTCAACATTGGAGGTATTAATTTGCTACATAGGAAAGGCATGGTGAAGGGGTTTCTACTTATAGAAAAAGTAGACAACCTATGTGAAGGATTCATCTTGGGAAAAAAACATAGAGAGACATTTCCAAAAGGAAAGTCAATAAGGGAAAAGACACCTTTGGAGATTGTTGACTTAGACTTATGTGGACCAATGGAGACATCGTCAATTGCGGGCAATTATTATTTTTTGACTTTAATAGATTATCATACAAGGAAGGCATGTGTCTACTTCCTAAAACAAAAAAATGAAGTGTTTGAGAGCTTCTGCCAATACAAAGCCCTCATTGAGAAGAAAAGTGGACACTACATAAAAGTCTTGAGCACTGAAAAAGGTGGCAAATACATCACAAATAAATTCCTTTGATTTTGTAGGGAGCATGGAATTCACAAGCAATTTAAACCAAGGTATACACATGAGAAAAATGGTGTTAGATAAAGGAAGAATGGGACTATTAAGGAAATGGAAATGAGTATGTTGAAGGGAAATAATTTTCCAAATGACTATTGGGCTGAAGTTGTCGTTTATGCAGCATATATCATTAATAGGTGTCCAACCAAAAGTGTCAATAATTTGGTTCCTCAAGAGGCATGGAGTGGAAGAAAGCATAGTGTCACTCACATGAGAGTGATTGGATGTTTGGTGTATGCATATGTCTTGGATGAATTAAGGAAGAAGTTGGAAAGAAAGGGGGGTAATTGCATATTTTTTCAATATAGTGATGAATCCGAGGCATACAAGCTCTACAATCCATCAACCAAGAAGGTCATAATCAACAAAGATGTGCAATTCGTATAAGAGGAAGCATGGGATGGAAGTTTAGAGAAGACAATCAATGTGAAAATCAGTATACCACATGAATACAAAGAGAAATTAATTGCAACAAGAAATTCCTCAACTGTGGCTCCCTCTACTCCTATTCAAGCTCAACAAAGGAGTCAACAAGTGACATCATCAGCAAATAATAGGACAACATAGCGTAGTCAAGAAAGTACTACTCCAATCACACTAGAAAGACTCACAACCTCATATACTTCAAGTGCAACATCAAGTGACATGTCAGGCCCATCTTCTGCAAGCATAAGAAGACAAAAAATTAGAAATTTAAGTGAAATTTATGAGAACGATGAAGTTGATAGTAGCGCTAGTCTAAATTCCTTGTTTTCATTATTTTGTCATGTGGATGACCCAATCCATTTTGAGGATCTAGTCAAAGAAGAAAAATAGGTTGCAGTAATGAATGGAGAAATATAAGCAATAGAAAATAATGACACATGGGAGTTAGTTTACCTTCCACAAGAAAACTAAGGCATTGGAGTGAAGTGGGTCTATAAGACCAAGAGAAACACTGAATAAAAGATTGAAAGGCGTAAAGCAAGGCTAGTTGTCAAAGGAGACAAGCCAGAGCATGGAAGAGATTATGCGGAAACATTTACGCCAGTCGCGAGAATGGAGAAATTGCGTACAATTTTGTTGACTTCCATGCAACATAAATTGAAAGTGTATCAAATAGACATAAAATCAACGTTCTTTAATGGAATACTGAAAGAGGAAGTGTATGTTGCGCAACCACCTGGTTATGAGGTAGAAGACCAAGAAGGCAAGGTGTATAGGTTGGGGAAAGCTTTTTATGTGTTGAAGCAAGCACCACATGCATGGTATAGCAGGATAGATGCTTACTTCACTCACAATGGCTTCAACAAATGTGATGGTGATCCTACTCTCTACATCAAAGGGAGTGATGGTAAGCTTCTTATTGTTGTTTTATATGTAGATGATTTGATTTTTAAATGCAGTGTTGATTTCCTTGTTGCTGATTTCAAAGAATTCATGAAAAGGGAGTTTCAAATGAATAACTTGGGGTTGTTAAGGTATTTTTTGGTCATAGAAGTTAACCAAAGAGAAAATGGTATTTTTATTACCCAAAAAAAAGTATGTAACAGACATTTTAGGGAGGTTTAATATGTAGAAAAACAAGTCTGCATCAACTCCAATGGTCATGGGGTTGAATTTGAACAAAGAAGAATGCAACAAAAATGTCAATCAAACATTATACAAAATTACGGTGGGAAACTTGATGTATTTGACGAAAACTAGGCTGGATATAATGTATGCAGTAACCATGGTGACGAGGTTCATGGAGACACCCAAGGAGACACATTGGCAAGCATCCAAAAGGGTTCTAAGGTATGTCAATGGGACAAAGGAGTATGGTATTTTGTACACTGCTACAAATGATTTTAGGCTGGTTGGTTACACTAACAGTGACTAGGAAGTGTCGATGATACAAAGAGCACGCGACGATATGTTTTTCATTTAGGTTTGGGAACCATTTCATGGGACTAAAAGAAGTAGCCGATAGTTTCATTGTCAACAAGAGAAGTTTAATATGTCACTACAATTGCATCATGTCAAGCCGTTTGCATTAGAATAATGTCAAGTCATTTGCATTAGAAGAATGTTGAACGATTTATGCCAATAACAAGACGGAACAACCACTATAAAAAAAAATTATTTTTCACAAAAGAACCAAGAACATTGATGCTAAATATCATTTTATTAGAGAGTTAATTAACAAAGGTGAAATTGTGTTTCAACACTGTAGGTCACAGTAAGAGTTTGTTTACATTTTCACAAAGCCATTGACACGTGAAAATTTTGTTTATCTCATAAATTGTTTGGGAATTGTGAATGGGGGCAGTTGTGATTAAGGGGGAGTGTTGGAAAATTAATCCCAACCACCACGTTTACTAAACTAACAACAACCGTACATGCCAAGTAGAATTTGTTTGTAGAAAAGATTAAAGGAAGTTCTCACTCACTACGATTAAAAATTCTCCATTTTTGTAACACACATCAAGTAATTAAGAAGGAATGTGTATTTAATAAAAGGTTGATAAAAATGTATAGGACAATATTCACTCCACTATATAGAAAAACATTTTTTTATATAAGGGCCAATCCTCTATTTTAATATTTTAATATTCTTCTCTTTTATGTAGTAATGAGTCAAAACTGTATGTTTTGAAAAATATGTAAATAAAAGTCTTTTGCATAGTTGAGGGTGTAAGTGTAAGTGTAGAAAATTTATTTCATGTATTAATGAGTCAAAAATTACTATGCAACTCAATGTAAATTTCATAAATTTCAGTAAGAATTTTTGTTTTACTGGATGAAGGCCCCGCGGTCTCCATTTTAGTATGGAGATGTATTTTCATGTGTTTTGAGAGAATCTAAAATATAATTTGTAGTGATATGCTTAGAAATTTGAAGTCTAGTTTACCGCTCAACCACTGTTTATTTTATGTTCTACTTTGTGTTAAAATTTGAAGTGCAACCACTCTGTTTTATGTTCTACTATGCGTTATTTTTTTTTAGTTTTAGCTCCAGTTTGGTTGCCATTTGATATCCACAACTGAAGTCTTGAGGGAAAGAGTCTCCTCTGCGCCAATTCTTTCATTCGAAATCTAGTTGTGGCAGCGTACATCCATAAATTTGAATTTTTATTCGTTGTCCTGCTTTAATCCGCGTACACAATCTTGAATCCTTCTTCACCTGTTACATTAGTAGAGTTCCTAAATATGCTAGTGAGGTGTTGTTGTTAGAGTGCATTTGTTGCTCTGTTTATGTGTGAAAGGTAGCTGTAACGTTAACAACGAGGACCTCTTGTTGTTCAAGCTTGGAATTCATTAACGTTAGGAGCGAATGGCAAATCTTTTATGCATTGTTATCCGTTAAGACATGCAGCCGAAAATTTTGGACAAAAGGCCCAAATGTTGCCCATACGAATTAGGAGATTCATTTCTACGTGAATGGCGGCTGATGTTTTCATGTTTAAATAGCATTATGAATTTTTAGTGGTAGCGCGCCTGAATATTTTGTGGTAGCTTGCAAAAATTATGAATTATGCAGAAAGTGATATTATAAGAACAAAATCCTTACATATAAGACACCAACCCGACAAGTCGGGATGGTAACAAAACCCTAACATACACAGGGATTTGTTGCTACGATATAAGAAAAAAATCATAACATATAAGAAATCCAACTCGGATCTACCATTACAGTTGGGATACTTGCCTCGTAGAGTTGAATCACATTAAATGAAGGAAGCTAAAAGAAGAGAACCACGAAAAACAACTTGAAAACGCAGGCCAGGAATAACCGTACATCGTAGTTTTGATTGGAATGTTGCTTCTTTAGCGGTGAGCTTTAGATCGTATTCAGTTGTGATTCAGTTTGGAAAATTGTTTTGGAACCGCATCTTCTGCAACTCTTGTTCTATAAATTGACGAGGAGGAGAATAACAAAGCTATCAAAGATTGTAAAGAGCAGAGTGAACAGGAGGACCGATCGTGAGACCATGAAGATGAAGTTGTTTCTCCACTTTCAAGCTCTCCTGTCCTTTCATTTGTTATTGTGTCTGGTTTCAAGTGCGGTTCTTGTTGCTGCTGCTGATCGAGCATTGGTGTCCCAATTCATTGGACCCCAAAACAAAGCGAGAGCGGAGGTTGGGGTTCCTCCCTGTTGGGTATTTTTGCAATGGAAAATACCAAAACCAGAAAAAAAACACAGAGGCAATGCTCTGTTTTCTTTACACCAGGATCTTTTGCACAGAGGAGTCTTTAAAAAAAATTTACAGAGCACAGAGTATTGCACCACTATAAAAGATTTCCATTCATTAAAATAAATTCACTGAGACATATTTCTTCCTCTTACTGTGAGGGATTCACCAAAAACTAAATTACTCTGCCTCTATTACAAAATAATTTTTACACCACTGTGTAAAATATTCTTTTCACATTTACTACTGTGTGAAAACAAAATTACAGAGTTTTACTCATTTACCTTTTCACCTGTGTGAAACAACTCATGGATTTGAAACAAAACAACCCACTGGTTTTCTTCATTCACTTCTCGTTCTCCTCCTCCACTGCTGTGCATTCTTTTTCTTCTTACATTACCAAAACAAAATGATTTTACCCTGCTGTGTTTCAATCCTATTCAACAATGAACTCTATTACATTATCATTTTACCACCTGTGTGGTTTTTCTTCTCACTGCTGCTAACAGAGGTTCACTACCTCCCGTGTGCAATTACATAAATACACTTACAATCCCCGTGCGTGTTTTTCACACAACAAAAATTGGGGTCAACGTTTTTTAAAACATATATTAAAAAAAGACTTACCCATACTCCTATTAACTCGCCGTATGAAATCATAAAAACTTTTACCTAAGTTAATGACACTTTCATTAAAAACATTAAATAAAACGTGCCGTAAAAGTAAAAATAAAGTTCGGGCAAGTTTATGATAATGATTCTCCGTTGACCTGATCGGACGCAATTCGCTCACCAACCTCAGACAAAACAAACGACCTTTAGCTTCCGGGGAAAGTGGTTTTGGGTTCGTACACTGGACGCGTGGCAGCTGGTTGGGTTGTTCGGAGGCCCTCTGACAAAAACCCCTTTTTACCACAAGCATTGCGAAATGCCTCCACGTGGTTCGGTGGTTTTGCTGGGTGGTTTTTTTTAGGTGCATTAAATATTTGCCGCGCGCGGTTGAAATTACAAATTCAACACTCCCCTTTAATTTCAACTGCTGGGCATTCGGTCATACCCAGACACTTCCTCAGAAATTCAAAGCTTTTCTGATCAAGTGGCTTTGTCAAGATGTCTGCAACCTGTTCTTGAGTCCTGCAATGTTCTAGGACAATTTCTCCATTGCTCACCAATTCTCTGATGTAGTGAAACCTTGTATCAATGTGTTTCGTTCTCTTATGAAACACTGAATTCTTTGATAATGCAATAGCTG
Source organism: Pinus taeda (assembly GCA_000404065.3). Taxonomy (NCBI): domain Eukaryota; kingdom Viridiplantae; phylum Streptophyta; class Pinopsida; order Pinales; family Pinaceae; genus Pinus; species Pinus taeda. The sequence goes on from APFE031231467.1 coordinate 14,393, forward strand.
AGCTATTGTCACAAAAAATCACTGTTGCTTTTGCCTGCTCTTGGCCTAAGCTCCTCAACATCCTTCTCATCCAAACTGCTTGACATGCTGCTGCTGTAGCTGCCACATATTCAGCCTCTGCTGTAGACAATGCTACAATGGACTGCTTCTTAGAAGCCCATGAAATGGCTCCTGAACCCATATGAAAAGCATAACCGGAAGTACTCTTCCGATCATCAACACTTCCAGCCCAATCACTATCAGTGTATCCAACCAAATCTGAATGTTCTGAGACATTATATAAGATCCCAAACCTTTTAGTGCCTTTGACATACCTCAGAATTCTTTTTGCTGCCTGCCAATGTGCCTCCTTTGGCCTCTCCATGAATCTGGAAATTAAACTAACAACATACATAATATCAAGCCTAGTTGCTGTTAAATACATAAGGCTGCCTACAATACTCTTGTACAAACTAGGATCAAAATCCTTGCTGCTGTCCTCTCTGCTGAGTTTTAATCCCATCACTGTGGGAGTGGTCGCTGCCTTACATTCTTCCATGCTAAATCTGCTCAATACTTGATCCACATATCTTGCCTGTGATATGAAAATTCCTTTTTCATTTTGAACTACTTCTATGCCTAAGAAGTATCTCAAGAAACCCATGTCAGTCATTTCAAATTCTTCCTTCATGACTGATTTAAAATTTTTAATGAGCTGATCATCATTACCTGTAAAATAACATCATCAACATACAAGACAACAATTAAAATTTTACCATCTTTTTCTTTGATGTAGACGGTGGGTTCTCCTTCACACTTGTCGAATTCATTATCCAAAAGATATGAATCTATTCTGCTGTACCATGCTCTTGGCGCTTGCTTCAGCCCATAAAGAGCTTTATTCAATTTGCACACTTTGTGCTCTTCACCTTTCTTCTCATAGCCTAGAGGCTGTTCAACATAAACCTCTTCCTTTAACACTCCATTTAGGAATGCTGACTTCACATCCATTTGGTAAACTTTCCACTTGTTTAGTGCTGCTATGGACAGCACTGCTCTCACGGTTTCCATTCTTGCAACCGGTGCGAAAGTCTCCTCATAATCTCTCCCATATTGCTGCTTGTATCCCTTGACAACCAGCCTTGCCTTGTGTCTTTCAATCTTGCCTTCAGCATTGCATTTGGTCTTATAAACCCATTTGACTCCAATGACTTCTTTACCTTTTGGTAGCTCAACCAAATCCCATGTTTTGTTTCTCTCTATGGCATTCATCTCCTCATCCATAGCTTCTATCTACTTCTTATCTTTAATTGCATCTTCGAAATGAATAAGATCATCAACATGACAATACAAGGCAAATAAGGAATTCATTCCTTCATCATAAATATCACTTAAATTCCTAAACTTCTTACCTCTTTCATTTGGTGTGCAAGTGCTTGAAGACGCACTTGAATTTCCTCCTTGTGGTGTGCTTGGAGAAGCACTCTCATTTAGCCTCAATGGTGTCCTTTGCTGTCCTTTTGTTGGCGCTGCTATTTGGGGATGCATTTCAACCACCTCCTCATCATCTTCATCATGAGACAAACAGTTTTTAACATTCACTGTTTTCTCTATGCTTCCATCCCAAGCTTCCTCTTCAATGAATTGAACATCTCTGCTGATGAAAAACT
>APFE031231483.1:0-86287 GCA_000404065.3 Pinus taeda
CATCTAGAGATTTGGTCTCTCTCTTATTTTAATAGATCAACGATTAACATTGACTTATATTAGTTATCTATCTTTATATGGAATTTTTTGAATTTAAATTAACATTAAAATATTTTATCTAACATAGAATTATTTTTTTTACGATAGATTTTTCGGTGTAAATCACATGGTATTTCATTTGTCAACATGTTTCGAACCAACCAATGTGGTTCATAATTAGGACAAGTTGAGGAGCAGATCAAGCTATGCATGCTAAATAGACAAAGAAGACCTCCAACGGCTATAATTCAATGAAATACCATGTGATTTACGCCGAAAAATCTATCGTAAACTTGATATGGATCACAGAAGCCTCAATTCAACAATAGAATTATTTATTTATAGAACAAAATTTTAACATTATTTTATGTTGCTGTTGATAAATTGTTAAATATAAATCAATACGACTTAATATTACATAGTCAAATATATTATTTATCACTCGCACTATACTATATATATATATTTTATATATATTAAAAATAAATTGAATTTTTACTTTCAATTTCTTTTTGATTGAGATATTCTATAATGGTTGCACTCATTTTTTTTAATTACATATTGAAATATTTAAAAGTTTAAGAACAACACATCCTCGCGACAATAAAAAGTAACAATTTTATTTATATATATATATAATATATAATATATTATATATATATATATATATATATTAACTTTTATTACTTTACTCTCTAAATTCATTTTAAATTATTTTAGTTATTGAATATTTGGAATTTACTTATGGCTAAGGTGACTGAAATACAACTTCATTGAGTGTGGGTTGTAATATCAATGAGTCACATGACTTTTTAGAATACATTTAATTAAAACTATCCAAACATATATATTTGCTTTTGTTTTTCATTATAGTTGTCAATTTTTCTTCTAATCTAGAGAATATTTATATTTTATTTGAAATGAGCACTTGTCAACTCTAGCTTGGGCATAAATGAAATCACATAAATGTGTTGTAGAATGCACCTTTCAGCACAAAAATCATTTTAGGTTAATGGATTTACAATATTAGTTAATCAAAATTGCAATTTTGGCAATGATTATAACGAAATTCTACGAACGGAGGACCAAGAAAAGTAAAAAAGAATGAAAATTTTAGATGTTTGTGTAAGATGAATCTATATTGGCAATATATTGCACTAATATTTCAAACTCATTGTAATAAACCTTGGTAAATGAAAAAGGTCAATCACCCTCTACCTCAAAAAAACTTCATTTCATCAATAAGAAACAATGTCAATTACAAGTTATTGATCTTCCTCGTTTTAAATTAACAATCAATATTTCATTATTTATTACCTTTGATCATAAAAGATAATTTTACCTTTATTTATCATTCTAAATGAAGAACCTAACTACTTAGTTGTTATTATTATGCCTTATCATGCCAAGCCTTTTATTATATTTCAAAACATCTATCCAAGAAATCCCGCCCACTGCGAATTTGTAGCAAATAATATGTTCGTCACATAAGAAAACCTAGAATTAAATTCAAGTATATGTAAATTGGTATTGGGTCACCTATCTTCACTGAATGGAGGATCAATCTCATAAAAGAAACAAGTTATGGTCCAAAAATTTGGAAATTGTAACTGAATTTTTAAGCATGGAAGATTCAAAATCATGTAGAGATGGAGTGAGTTGATAGGTGGAGAAACTTAAATTTTTGAGTGAGCTTTTTTTTTTAAAGCTAAAATTTCATGTAAATAATCTAACCTTTTCTTCTTAAAATATATCAAAATCTCCAGACAAGAATTTTTATTGTTAAAATTGCTACTAATTAGATGAAATTATAACTCCTAACAATGTTCTTATCATATTTAGGGGGAATTTTCCACCATAAAAAATTGAATTTCTTCCATTATTAACTAAGAACTTAAGAATAATTATAAGTAATTTAAGGGATATCAACTCAGTTCCTCACTGTAACATGGAATCATACAATTTTATGAAAGTATCTTTACTAGTGTTTGTTGGATACAATTTAAGTGTCATTGGACATGCTATCCAACTTTGAAATGTTTAAAAGAAGCTCTAAGAGTCTAAAACAAAGATGATATTTATGTTAAAACATTTTATTTTACATCACAACTTGGCTTTTTGAATGGGTTTAACTCCTTGTTTACTAATAATATTTTGACAAAGCTAGAGGATGCGTAAAAGATAAATGGTGTTGGAATAAGGAATTACTGGGAGGTGAGGTTATTAATTGTTTTATGAATATGTCTTTAGTTATTTCCTCTATTGTATGTTACTTATGAGATAATTTATACATAATATAAATGAGGAGAAAGATAAGACATTCATATCTACACACAATCCATCATATGAGCAACATACACACATTGGTACGAGTATTTTCACGTGGAAACCTAAAGGGAAGAAACCATGAATCTGTTTGTTGTTATGATGTAAATTAAGAATCTACTTAATTACATTAGTTTGTTTGTGAGAACCCACTCACAAGAGGCACCGACCCCCTTAGGATAAAAAACACCTACTTGACAAGAGGAACCAACCTCTTATGAATGCAGGCCACCACCTGATCTAGCCATTGTCCTACCTTTCATACAATTTTCAAACTGAAAATAGATGCACATAAAAACACAAAAAAAATACTTCTCTTGGTCCTCTCCTATTCTATAGGCTCTGTCACCCTCACACAATAGCTCCATATTCTTTCAAGTTTTCCTTCTATCCTGCATGATCTCTACAAAACTCTGCTCCAATTCAAAACTAGGGCTAATTACACAACTCAAAAAAACAATGCTCTTCATATTTAGCACATGAAAAGATACTCCCTTCCCCACTTTTGTCAATGTAAATCATTGGTTTTGATCCTCTGCTAGACTCTGAAAAATGTTGTCCTGTTTTCTATTTCCACATTGCCCAAGTGTACTTCTATATGGCTTCTCCTAATGTTGTTACATTTGATGATAGAATTCTTCCACTACATTAAATAAGGGAATGGGCTCTTGTGCATTCCACCAACTCTCAGTGTCATCCTCCCTATTGAGAATTTAATCTCAGTCCACCTATGCACACTAGCAAGGTTCACCATACTTGTTATAGCCTCGTAGATCATTACCATACTACAACATGGCTTCTGTACTTCTTATTTAAGTTTGTAAGCCCTAAACAGGAGATCAAGATGGATTTCTTTCAACATCGTAAGAGCCCAACAATTCTTTCCCTGAGAATCGTGGTCCTTGTTTCCTTAATTAATCGGTTTTTGTAGTTACCATTAACTTCATCAACTAAATTATTTGCACACATTTACTCACCAGTTTCCAACCCATTCATCCTTTAACAATCTATATAGATGTGTCAAGCCGTAACTAGTCATAACTTATATTAAAATAACATTACAAAATCTCATAATGATGATTCCCTTAGTCCCTTGGTACTTAGCCCTTATCACTTGTTCTTTCATCATGAGGTTGAGAGATGTGACCAACAGCTTGTCATACCATTGTAGTGTTATATCAAAGCCCCTACATATCATAAATTTTATTGAATGGATCTTATGAAATTGCAAAGTCCTGATTTGTTTTAGATCCCTCTATTTAGCCCTTTACTATTTTTTCTCCATGGCAATGGGCCTTGTGACTAGACACTTAGGTTTTAGATTCTAAGGCCTTCAGATCTTACCAGGGGCTTATCGAATTGTTTACTTTTCCCTTCTGCCCTAGGTTCCATTGGATCTCCCATGACCATGTCCCAGTCTACATCAGAGCCTCTTTATTGGATCAAAACTTTTCTATAATGAAATTAGACAAGAGTTATGATGTCTCCTTATTCTAAAATGTCATCCTTCAATATGACTTCATGTTGTTGTCATCACTCCATGGGGTTCCTTATTAGTTGTGACACATGTCACCTTAATTTTGCTCATTAGGGCACTGAAAATTTCATATCTGACTACCCCATGTCCTCTGGACTGGCACATCATGCATATGTCATCTTCCATGTCAACTTCCTTGGGCCAATCAACTACTTCCATGTGTCCAATCGGAGGAGAGAGAAATGGTCCATATGTCCTTAGTTTTTCAACCATTTCCTTTGTAATTCCTCTCATTCACAAACCTCAATGATTCCACAGAAATGAAATTTTTAAGAGCTTATGATATTCCAAGGTTCCAACAGCCTTATGCTCTGAGTTTCTGATATGCCTTTCTGTGCCATCTTCTTCAACCTCTGATATTATGACCTTCTTGAATATCTTGGTTTTTGAAATCTCTACTCTCTGAGGTTCCAAACCTCTAAAACTTGGCTCTGATAATTGGTTGCTCATTTCAGGTTTCTTTTAAATAGACTGTTGAGGTCACGATGGCTTCGTGTTTCTGATAGTTGGCCTTCCTAAATTCAGCTCCCAATATTTGACCTTCTTCAAAGGACTCGAAGCTCATTTTCTTAGGATATCAATAAATTTTGATCCACTAACCTATTTATAGACTTCAACGCACTATTGGAAAGCTCTTTCAAAGAAATTTCTTGTGGAAAGGTTCCAATATTGGATTTGAGCCCATCTACAACCCGAGAAATGGCTAGAAACTATCTACCTAAAATATAGTCTGATTGACATCAATGTCAACATACCAAAAGCCACAAGCCATCCAAATAATGCCAATGCCAACTATCTGAAAATATCTTCCTTTGGCATTGATGGAAACAACATGGTCTTATTTATTGTTATTATTATTAGATTCTACAATAATATTCTCCCCCTCTGGAATTAATGGCAAAGGATTCCCTTAAATACTCCCCCTGAACCACTACAACCTACTCTTCCATTGATCCCACATGTTGAGTAGCTTCCAGCACACACCAACATTGAGTCATTTGGGAGGGAGAATCACAACTCCTATCTACTGTCTAAGATATTCAATGGGTTCTCTTTCTAGAGGCTTAGTAAAGATATCTGCAAGCTAGTCGTTAGTGGCCACATATTCAAGTTTCACAACATTGGATGCAACATGTTCCCTTAATAAATTAAACTTGATAGGGATATGCTTGGTCTTTCAATGCATGACAATATTCTTAGAGATACTGGTGACACTTTTATTATCACACATGATTGGAATAGGATCAATTAAGTATTCCTTTAATATCCTTTAAGGTATTCTTCATCCATATCGTTTACGAGGAACAAGTGGTTGCTCCAACATACTTAGCTTCAATAGTTTATAAAGAAATGGAGGCTTGTTTCTTCCTAACCCATGACACTAAGCAGTTTCCAAAAAAGAATGTTTCACCTAAAGTGATTTTCTTGTCATAATTCCTGCTGAATTAGCATCAATGTAGGCCTTCAACTTAAATTCTTTTCTTTTAGCATACCACAGTCTATAATCTACTATCCCTTGAAGATATTTGAAAATCCTTTTCAAAGTGATGACGTGACTTTTATGAGGAAAAGCTTGAAATATGGCCACAAGAACCATTGCTTGTATGATGTATGGTCACAAATCTATGAAATACAACAACATTTATCTCATGGATCTGTACTCAATATGACTTACCAACATTGTCTCATACTCTTTGCATAATTTGCAACCTCTAACGATATGTGTTCTCACTAGCTTGCAATATTCTAGCCCAAACTTCTTTAGAGTTTTTCATAGATACTTGGATTGGGAGATAAACACTCCATTTTAAGATTGAGAGATTTGAAATCCCAAGAAGAAATATAAGTCACAAATCAAGGACATTTCAAACTCTCTTTGCATGCAATTTTCAAATTGATGTCTCAATTGTTCCATGTCACTACCAAATATTATGTCATCCATATATAGTACTACAATTAGTAGATGATGAGCTTCAAAATTTATATATAAATTTGTGTCTACAATACCTTTCTTAAATCCTTTTTGTTGAAGGTATCAATCTAGTCTTGTGTACCAAGATCTTAGAGCCTATTTGAGTCCATATATAGCCTTTTTCCATTTTCACACAAACTCTTTATCTTTGGTAAGCATGAATCCTTTTAGATAATCAATATAAACCTCTTCTTCTAGATATTCATTGAGAAATATAGACTTCACATCCATCTGATACACCTTGAAATTTTTATGACTAGGAAAGGAAAGAAACATTATGATAGTTTCCAACCTCCCTAGTAGCGTAAATGTTTCATTGAAATCTACCCCTTCTATCTAGGCATACCCTTCATAGACCAATTGATCCTTGCTTCTAATTACTTGAGCCTCCTTATTTATCTTGTTTTTGAAAACCCATTTTGTTCCAATGAAATTTTTCTCTTTAGGTCTTGGACCAAGTTTCCAAGTTTCATTATTTTCAATTTTGTCAAGTTCTTCATTCATAGATAACACCCATAATTTGTGCCCACTTGCATGGTTGAGGTTTTTAAGCTCAATCTGAGATAACAGAGAAATATTTTCACAACTTGAAATTCCAACAAGTTTCCTCCTCGTCTTAACACCATGTCTTTGATCTAAAAGAATCTTACTATTATGATGTTCCTTTTGTACATAACTAGAAGGTATTTTGGGCCTTGGATTTCTTCTCGCTTCCTTGCCTCAATTATTTGAATATGTTTCTTCTTGATCTGAGGGCCTCATGTTTGAATTTTCTTCTCCATCTGAGTTCATATTTCCGTTTGAAGACTTGGGTTGTGAATTTATTTCATATACTATTACATTAATGAAAAACTTAATCCTCTTTGTCCATTTTTTGTAGCACTTATATCATTTACTTCAAGTTGAGTACTCAAGTACTATACCCTTGTGAACATGTGAGTTAAAATTTCCTAGATTTTTATCATTCCTTTTGATAAAGCATTTGCTTCAAAACACCTTGAAGTGTATAACTGAGCAAGTCTTCACTTCCATAACTCATAGGGCATTTTATCACTATTATTATTGAGTTGAGTTCTATTTGATAGGTACTGTATTGTTTTTGTTTATTCTCCCTAGAAGACGTGGGACACATCTACTTCATCCAACATAGATCTCACCATCTCTTGGATTGTTTTGTTCTTTCTCTTAACCACTCTGTTTTATTGTGGTGTTATGCCCACTGAATACTACCTCCTAATCCCATACTCTTCACAAAATTATTCAAACTCTCTTGTAGTGTATTCACCTCCTTTATCTCATATTAAGAATTTGATCTTTAAGTCTTTCTCATTTTCTAATTGAACTTTAATTTTTTAAAATGCTTAAATGATTCTCATTTTTCTTTTAAGAGAAAAATCCAAGCCACCCTTGTAAAATCATCAATGAGAAACATAAATTAGCTTTCTTATCTTGGGTTTTTTTCTCAAGTTGAGCGCTATATATGTGTGTGAATTAGATCCAGTGGTCTAGATGAAGATAACTCTTTTGTCTTGAAATGAGTCCTAGTTTTCTTACTAAATTGTCATGACTTGCAGATTAAATTATCAAGTTGTGACATTCATGGAAAACCACTTACATCTCCGATCTTGTTGACTCTTATCAAACTATAAAAATTAATATGACCAAATCTCGTGCTCCATAAACAAGCTTCATTCAACTTGCTAAAATAGAAAATTACTCTTACGTCATCAAACACATATACATTATTATGAGTTCTGACCTCTTTTCCCACCAACATTCCATTCTCTTAATTTCAGATCAACTAGTCCTTTGATTGAAAAGTCACGTTAATGCCATTTTCACACATTTGACTTACACTAACCAATTTATAGTTGAGAACTTCCATGTACAACACATTTTGAGCTTCCATCTCTTGATCTAGACTGACTATGCCTTTACCCTTAATTATTGCTAGGGAATTGTTTCCGGAAGTGACATCATTCCCTTTTTCTTTTTCTTCTAGTGTCAAAAAATTTCTTCTATCCTAAGTCATATTCTTAGAGCAACCGCTATCCACATACCATCTATTCTCTTGATTATTTGCGAATAGAGAAAGTCAAAATTCCATGCTCTTTTAAGTTTTTCATTTCCAATTCTCCTTATCCTTTTAAGAAGATGGCTGCTAAATATTTTGAGGCTTAGATAGGTACTCAAACCTCCTTCTGCACTCACTTTCATTATGCCCAAAATTATTACATTTGTAACACTCAAAATCACATAATAGGGGAGATAAGGCATTTCGATCTCTAAGAGGAGATTTTTGAGATCTAAAGTTCTTATACTTATTATATCTATAATTTTAATCTCTTTCAACTTTGGTCCTTCTAAAATCAACAACCTTATGACCAAATATGTGACACTTATAACAATAACCATACAATAAATAAGTTTACCTTTTTTTGGAAGCTATAAGAGTTCATGCATGTAGGTACCTTTGTTGTTTGATTTATTGATCCATTCTCTGTTATTGTGGATGGTTGGGGTGGATAGATTCATTATTCCAGTGACGATCTCCAGTTTTCATTGTTTCCCATTCATCTTAATTTATTCTTACTTGAATATTATTTACTTGCATACCTTTGTGGTTTCTCAAATCCCGTGGAGCCGAAGTTTAACATTCCCATAGAAGGTTCATGTGTTCTTGAGTATCCAAGGCCTGTTTTGTTTCCTAAGGACCTTTGACTATTTACGAATATGATCTAGATTTCTTATGCCTTCTGTAAATTTTTCATTTAAACCTTTATCAATCTCCATTCTCTCAAGATCCATTCTTAGGGAGATGACCTCTTCCTCTCGACTTTGATATTTTTAGTCCCATTCAAGGATCAAATCACAAATAAATTATTCCTTTCCCTTAAGTTCTTATAATTTTACTTTCAAAAGAGAAATTTCATCTTTTCATGTTTTTGTGATTATTTCCTTCTGCACCTTGAACAACTCTTGTTTTAAATGTGTATTCTCTTCTTCTAGTCTCTCATATGTTCCTTATTTTTCTTCTAGTAAAATGGCCAAACTATATTTTCTTTTAATGCGTTCTTTAAGTTTTTATTTTTGGTAAACAAAATCTTCATTGTCTAAGTTGTAGATACCTTCTTCAATGCACTTCAATTATTATTTTAGTTGCATGTTATTTTTCTTGACCCTCTTTAACTCATCAAGAGCACTAATGAGTTCCCCTTCAAAGTACACTACTCGTTCTCCTTCTTCCTCTTGTCAGAATCAATAATATTTTGTTTCTTGGAGTATGCTCTGAATGCCATAAGTAAGTATTTTTCTTAATCATCTTGTGAAGAGTTTTCTCCTTCTCACTCTGGTGTTGAACTATCCTCTTTGGAGTAGAGCCCATTTTTCCTGTAGAACTTATTCTTCTGATGTTGTCAATATTTGTTTTTAAATATTTTATCATATTCCTTTTCAATTCTTTCTTTGTAAGGGCACTTGAACGTGAAATTTCTGACTCTCCCACAGTGAAAGAATTTAAAGGGCAAGTTACCTGTATATTTTCCTTAGCCACACTTCATTTTCCTAGCAAATTAATCCACCTCCTCACCAGATTCACAATTGGATAAATCTTGTTGATCTTTGTTATCTTGGACTTGTTTAACACTTTCGTCCTTGGGTTTAGACTTATCTCTTCCTACTCTCATCTCATAGGCTGTGAGAGTACCAAGCAACTGGTCCATCTTTAGATCCTTTAAGTTATCCATTTCTTCAATATTTGAGACTTTGGTATTAAATCTCATGGGTACGGATATTAAGACTTTTTGAACAATCATATCTTCCTTTAATTCTTATCCAACTCGTCTAATCATATTGGTTACTTCATCAACTCTAAAGAAGTATTATGCTATTCTTTATCCTTCACTCATTTTTAAGATTTCAAAACTCATTCTAAAAGTTTGAATTTTGGTCCGCCTGACTTTGTCATCTCCTTCATGACTTTGATTGAGCTTCACCCAAACTTCCTTGGAAGACATACATTGCATAACTTTTGTAAGTCTAGATTTACTAAGGCAAAAGCGAATGGCATTCTTGGCTCTATCCTTATTTCCATACAAAATTTTACCATTTTCATCAGTGGGAGGGACATCAAGAACATTATAATCTACTAGTAAAATGCTCCAAAAATCCACTCCTAGGGACATAAGGTAGGCTTCCATCCTAATCTTCTAGAAGGCATAGCTTGTCCCATCAAGATGCTGAGTATGGAGCATGATTGTTTAGAGGTCTTTGTTTCAGCTGGATGTATACCCGAGGACATTTGTACACCCCTCCATGTGGGGGGTTGGGGGGGTGCGGGGGGGAATGTCCTCCTGCAGGGATCATTGGGGGGGGGGTGTGGGGGGCGGATTCCCCCCCAGCTGGGGGGTTCAGGGGTCTGTGGTCCCCCAGTGGGGCTTTCGGGGGCAACACCCTCGAAGCTAAAAATAGATGTAAAATATCCTTGTAAAAGTATAGTAATTTCTAGTCAATCTGGGCCATTCATTAGGGGGATGATCTGATGGTAAAACTTATGTTTAGTTTAGGGTTTTTTTCCCTAGAAGGAAACCTGTCTCTTTGTATGAGGGCATTGTATTGAATTTGTGTAATAAATGTGTATTCTTTGAGCGAGAAATAGAGAGGTGATACTGTGAGAGAAAACATAGGATATTACAGTGGATCTGTTGTAGTTTGTGTCTCTTCATTTTGCTAGATAATAGAAAGGAAGGACTGGCTATCCAGGGTTGATGTAGCCCAAACTGGGTGAACCACGTATATATGTGTCTCTCTGGTTCTATGTGTTTTCTATGTTTATTTTTCTGCAATATTCTATGTGTTCCATTGCTCTGTAATATATAATTTTCTAACAACTGGTATCATACCCGAAGGTCTATTTGGTTGATAAACTCACAGGAAATAAGGGTTCCTCATTCGAGTAGGAGAAATGGTGGAAGATGGTAGTTTAGGGTTGAGAAATTTAACAGCCAAAACTTCTCGATGTGGAAGATGCAAATGGAATATTATATGTATCAGAAAGATCTGTACCTACCATTCGGTGGAAAAACAAAGATGCCGACGGGTATGACAAATAAAGAATGGAACCTTCTCAATAGAAAGGCACTTGGAACAGTACAGTTGTGCCTCGCAGCATTGGTCGCCTTCAACATTTTGAAGGAAACAACTACAACGGGTTTGATTAAGTTGTTGGAGAAACTATATGAAAAGCCCTCAGCCTCAAACAAGGTATTTCTTATGAAACGATTATTTAATATGAAGATGTCAGAAGGTGGATCTGTTGTAGACCACTTAAATGATTTTAATACTGTTACAAGTCAGTTATGTTCTGTATGGGTAAACTTTGATGATGAAGTTAGAGCTCTATTATTCTTGTGCTTATTGCTAAAAAGTTGGAATGGTTTAGTAATGGCCATTAGTAACTCTGTTTCTGGATATAGTACTTTAAAGTTTGATGATGTTGTCAGTGCTATCCTTATCGAGGAAATGCGATGGAAAAGCTCCGATGAGACATCGGGTAATTTTTTGAGTGCAAAGTCTAGGGGAGGAAAAATGGAAAGAGAAGAGAGCTCAGGATATCACAGTAAATCAAGGAAAGGCAGATCTAAGTCCAGATCAGGGAGAGTGTGCTAGAAATGTGAAAAGAAATGACACGTAAAGAAAGACTGTAGATCTCGGAAGGGAAAAGAAGGAGATGCACAGAAAGAAACAATCATGAAGCAAATGTGACAGGTGAGGTGTTACAAGATGCTTTGATTCTTTCTTTCAAAAATATTACTGATTCCTGGGTGGTAGATTCAGGGGCCTCATTCCATGCCACACCTGATAAGAAATATTTTCATGACTATATTCAAGGAGATTTTGGACAAGTTCATTTGCGTGATGATAAACCTTGTAAAATTGTTGGAATGAGTAGTTCTTGTAAAATAGAAGAATGGAAACCAATGGCTACTAAAGGAGGTAAGGCATGTTCCAGATCTAAAGAAAAATATGATTTCAACAAGACAGTTAGGCGGTGAAGATTGTGTAACAAATTTCACAGATAAAGCTTGGAATGTCAAGGAGCCCTGCTAATATCAAAATGTGAAAAGGTTGGTACATTGTATTTATGCAATGGTATTTCTAACTCTGTTAATGGTTTAAATTCCAAAGGAGCAAATGAATCATTATGGCATAATAGGCTCAGACACATAAGTGGGAAGGGGATGTTGATTTGGAGTTCTGTGAGAATTGCATTTATGGAAAACAGAAGAGAGTAAGATTTCTCAAAGTTGGGAAAGAAGAGAAGAGCGAAAAATAGAGCTTGTGCATGTAGATATATGGGGACCTACTGAGGTATCATCTCTCAGTGGCTCTCATTATTATGTTACTTTTATTGATGATGCAACTAGAAAACTTGGATTTATTGTATTAAGAATAATCTAATGTATTTGATACTTTCAAGAAATGGAAGCTTTGGTTGAGATTGAGACAGGAAAGAAATTGAAGTGTCTCAGATCAAACAATGTAGGTGAATATTGTAGCAAAGAGTTTGATAGGTATTGTTCAGAGCATGGAATTCACAAAGAGAAGGCAGTTCGAAGAACACCACAAGAAAATGGCGTGTCAGAAAGGATGAACAGAACAATCATGGAGCATGTAAGGTGCATGAGATTGCATGCAGGTTTTCCTTTACAATTTTGGGCAGATGCTATAGATACTGTTGTTTATATAATAAACAAAGGGCCTTCAAGTTCCTTGGGTGGTGGTGTTCCAGAGGAAGCATTGGCAGGTAAAAAGGTAAACTAATCTTTTTTAAAGCCTTTTGGTTGTGAGGCCTTTGTCCATATTAATAAATAAAATAGAACAAAGCTTGAGGCAAAGTCAAAGAAATGTACTTTTATTGGATATGGTGTTAATGATTTTGGTTATCACTTATATGATTACAAAAATCAAAAAATCATTGGGAGCAGAGATGTAATATTCAATGAATAGGTCTGGTATAAGAATCAGTTGTAGGAAAAGAAATAGGAAAAAGAAAACAAGGAATACATAGTTCTTAATGAAATCACTGAAAAAGTAAAGGTGCTTGAAAATAATAATAATCAACAACCACAACAATAGCAACCACCACAATAGAAGCAGGCACCCCAAACACCTGAAAGTGGTGTTAGAAGATCTACCAAAATAAGTATATCCCCTGAATGGTACTCTCCTTCATTATGTTATTTATTGTTGACTGATTCTGGTGAACCCAAATGTTATGAAGAAGCAATGCAGGTTGAAAGCAGGAAGAAGTGGGAGCTAGCCATGGAAGAAAAGATGGACTCCTTAATTCATAACTACACTTGGGACTTAGTCAAGTTTCATGCAGGTAAAACTACATTGCAGAATAAATGGGTTTATAGGCTAAAGGAAGAAGATGGAGGAAAATAGAGGTACAAAGCTAGACTTGTGGTGAAGGGGTTTGCAAAGAAGAAAGGTATTGATTTTGATGAAATGTTTTCTCTTGTTGTTAAAATGACTTCAATTAGAACTATTTTAAGTCTAGTAGCAGTTGAAGATTTTCATCTTGAGAAGTTAGATGTAAAGAGAGCCTTTCTCCATGGCGATTTCGAGGAAGAGACATATATGCAGCAGCCACAAGGATATGAGGTAAAATGGAAGGAGAAACTAGTGTGCAGGTTGAAGAAGAGCTTGTATGGCTTAAAACAAGCTCCAAGGAAGTGGTATCTAAAATTTGACAAGTTTATGTCTGAACAAATTTATAATAGATGTCACTCTGATCATTGTGTTTACCTGACAAGCAAAATGGTGGCAGCTATATTATATTATTATTGTATGTAGATGACATGCTTGTTGTAGGGTCTAACGTTAAGGAAATAAATGTGCTCAAAAGAAAATTGCCAAATTCATTTGCAATGAAGGATTTGGGTGATGCAAAACAAATCCTTGATATGAGAATAACTAGAGATAGGAAAAATCGCAAATTAACATTGTCTCAGAATGAGTACATGCAAAAGGTGCTCAGAAGAATTAATATGCACAATGCAAAACCAGTTAGTACACCTTTTGCTAGCCATTTCAAACTTAGTAAGGAAATGTGCCCAAAGACGCAAGAAGACATGGATTATATGTCTAAAGTTCCATATGCATCAACATTTGGAAGATTAATGTATGCAATGGTCTACAGAAGGCTTGATATTGCACATGTAGTGGGACTTGTAAGCAGGTACATGAACAATCCAGGAAAGGAACATTGGATGGCAGTGAAATGGATTCTTAGATATTTGAAAGGTACCACAAATCAAGCATTACACTTTCGTGGTTCAAACATTTCTCTATAGCGATATGTTGATGTAGATATGGCAGGTGATAGAGATAATAGGAGGAGCACTACAGGATATGTGTTTATTTTAGGTGGAACAACTGTTAGTTGCGGCTCAAAAATCCAAAGTGTTGTTGCACTTTCAACAACAGAAGCAGAGTATGTTGCTGCTACAGAGGCTAGTAAAGAAATGATTTGGTTTCAAAGGTTTATGGGTGAATTGGGTAAGGAGCATGATATGGGCACATTATACAGTGACAGCCAAAGTGCCATTCATCTTGCAAAGAACTCAACATTTCATTCCAGGACCAAACCTATATAGCTCAAGTACCATTTAATACGATCAGTATTGGAAGATGGAGAGTTGAAGCTAGAAAAGATACACACTAGCCAGAATCCTCCAGATATGCTACAAAACTTGTAATCAGGGAGAAATTGAGAATGTGCTTAGTTTCAATTGGTCTTCAAGGATGATGATGAAGATGAGAAATGGCTAGGTCCAAATAGGAGTCATTGTCTAGCAAATGAAGCAGTGGTGGAGTTGCTACAATCATTCTCCAAGTGGGAGATTGCTGAGTATGGAGCATGATTGTCTAGAGGTCTTTGTTTCAGCTAGATGTATACCCCAAGAAGTTTTTACACCCCTCCACATGGGGTGGGCTGTGAGGGGGACTTGTCCCCCCCCCCGCGAGGGTTTGGGGGGGCGATCCCCCCTGGCTAGGGGGTCCAGGGGCTAGCGGTCCCCTGGTGGGGGTTTCGGGGGTAGCACCCCTGAAGCTAAAAACAGATGTAAAATTGCCTTGTAAAAGTATAGTAATTTCTAGTCAATCTGGGCCGTTCATTAGGTGGATGATATGACGGTAGAACTTATGTTTAGCTTAGGGTATTTTGCCCTAGAAGGAAACCCCTCTCTTTATATGAGGGCATTGTATTGAGTCTGTGTAATAGATGTGTATTTTCCGAGTGAGAAATAGAGAGGTGAGACTGTGAGAGAAAACAGAGGATATTATAGTGGATCTATTGTAGGTTGTGTCTCTTCATTTTGCTGGATAATAGAAAGGAAGGACTAGCTGTTCAGGGTGTCTCTCTGGTTTTATGTGTTTTATGTGTTTATATTTCTGCAATAATCTGTGTGTTCCATTGCTCTATAATATATAATTTTCTAACACAAGATTGATATCTTTCTTCAGTAAGCAACTTTATTCTCTTCCCCAAAAATAATTCTTTATGGATCTACCTTCTAGTGGTTAGACTGTTCTTGAAGGAACTCGTCTCTAATACCAATTCTTCGAATAACGAATTATTGAGAGAGGGTTGGGGGGGGGGATGAATAAGTAATAATGAGGTTCTTAATTTTTTTTTATGAATACGTCATTAGTCATTTCCTCTAATGTATGTTACTTATGAGAGCATTCATACATAATACAAAAGAGTAGCAAGATGAGACATTCATATATACACACAATCCATCACATAAGCAACATATTCATATTGGTGCCGATATTTTCACATGTAAACCTAAAGGGAAAAGATCATCAACCTGTTTGGCGTTATGATGTAAATCAAGTACCTACTTAATTATATCAGTTTGTTTGTGAGAAACCACTCACAGGAGGAACCAACACTATTAGTATAACAAGAACCTACTTGCCAAGAGGCACCAATCTCTTATGAATGCAGGCCACCACCTGCTCTAGCCATTGTTGTACCTTTCATACAATTTTTAAACTGAAAATAGAGGCACATACAAATACAAAAAAACACCAATCTAGATTACCATAGAAACATACTTTTGCTTTTATTCCTCTGTTGTTCCATAGGGTCTCTCAGCCTCACACAACAAACTCCCTATTCTCTACACTCTACCTTCTCTTCCACGAGCTCCCTACAACACTCTGCTCTAGTTCAACACTTGGGCTAGTTGCGTAACTCACACACACACACTTCTCTCCCTCTTCAACACATGCAACAATACTCTCTTACCCACTTTGCTCGATGAAATCATTGGTTTCTATCCTTTGTTTCAGTCCGCACAATGTTGTCTCTGCTTCCTATTTCCACACTAACCAAGTGTAATTTTGTATGGATCCTCTTTCTGTTGTTGTGTTTGATGCTGGAATTATGTCACTACATTAAATAAGATAATCAACCACTCATTTGCATTCCACAAGCTTTCGGCGTGATCCTCCATGCTAATAATTTAATCTCCGTCCACCTGTGCACACCGGCAAGACTCCTTGTGCTTGCTAAAGGCTCACAAAGATATAATGTAGTACAACATGACTTGTTTGTTTTTATTTAAGTTTATGATGTGTGCACAAGAGATCAATTATTTACGTGAGAATAATTGTCCTTGTTTCCTTGGCCAAATGATTTTTGCATTTGACATTAACTTCATCAACCAACTTATTTGCACACATTTACTCAGTAGTTGCTGACCCATCCATCCTTTAATACTCTTTACAAGTGTATCGAAGCCATAACTCATTGAAACTTATATTAAAAGAAAATTATGAAATCCCATAATGTTGATGCCTTTATCCCCTTGGCGCGTATCCCTTATCACTTTTATTTCATCATGGGATCGAGAGATGTTACTAGTGGCTTCTTATACCACTGTAGTGTTATATCGAAGCCCCCACATATCGTAAATTTTATTGAATGGATCTTATGAATTTATAAAGTCTCGATTTCTTTTAGCTCCTCTACTTATCCCGTTATAATTTTTCCTCCACGTGACTGGGCACTATAACCAACGACTTAAGTTTTAGGTGTTAAGGCCTTCAGATCTTGCCGAGGGCCTATCTCTCTATGTATTTTTCTCTCTTATCTTTGGTTCCATTGGATCTCTCATGACGACGTTCCACTCCACATCGAAGCCTCTTTATTAGATCATAACTTTTATATAATGCAATTAGACAAGAGTTATGATGTCTCATTCTTCCAAAATGACGGCCTCATAGATGAAGCCATTTTTTTGTCATCACTCCACATGGAGCCTCCTTAGTGGTCACATGTCTCACTTCAAACTAACCCATTAGGCCACTAAAAATGTCATATTTCACTTGCATGTGTCCTCCATACTTCCATGTCAACTCCCTAGGGCCAATCAACTGCTTCCATGTGTCGAATTGAAGGAGAGAGAAAGGGTCCTTAGGTAATTCCTCTGCACAAATCTCGACGCTACCACAAAATTAAATTTTTAAGGACTTACGATATTCTAAGGTTCTTATGGTCCTATGCTTTGAGGTTTCTATATGCCTTTCTATGTCATCTACTCCAAATTTTGATATTGTGACTTGCTCCAATATCTCAGGTTCCAAAATATCTAGGATCCGGCATTCCAAACCTTTAAAAATAGTATTGGATATTTGGGTGCTCTTTTTGGTTTTCTTTTAAATAAACTGGGAAGGTCCTGATGGCTCCCTTATTTTAATATTCGACCTTGTAAAATTTAGCTCTTGATATTTGACCTACCTCAAAGGACTCCAAGCTCCTTTTATTTAGATATCAATAATCGTTTGTCCATGAGGCCATTTGTAGACTTCAACAGACTATTGGAAAGCTCTTTCACAGTACTTTCCTATGGACAGGGCTTGATGTTGGCTTTGAGCCCATCTTCCACCTGAGAAATGGATGCAAATTGTCTTCCTCAAAGCTAGTCCAGTTCACATCAATGGCAACATACCAAATGCCACAAATCATCCAGACAATGTCAATGCCAATTTTCCAACAAATGATTCCAGCAAGCAAGGCCTAAACAACCAAAATATAAATCAATTACAATTGCTACCCTTTTCAAAGGCTAGAAGAGATCCATCTTAAAATGAAGGATTTTGATTTGTGCTCATGTTAATCATTTAGAAAATATTGAATGCTTAGCCTTATAACTCTTTTCCCTTTTGATTTTGTTAGATAATTGATGTTGAATATGACTTTACTATTTGAAGGTTTGATTTCTATATACTTTGTTTCTAGTGGGAAAACGACATTGAAAACTACTTATTAGATATCTTTACAATTTTGTGGTTTAATCATATAAAAAATATTTTTCAAAATAAAAATAAACCCACCACAACAAAAATAAATAATATACATCAGCATCAAGTCCATCCATAGGAAATAAACATATAACTAATTTAACCTATAAAGAAGCCGCATGCATAAGAAGTTAAAAATCACATGATTTCATATGCACAAAGGTCTGCACAAAACTACAAATATATATTAATGAATAAAATAAATAATCATCATAAATCCATCAAGTGCACCATGGTGGAGAAACTCCATATATATATATATATATATGTAAAATGATGGTTGCGAAAGCTCAGAGAAGATGCTAGAAGTCTAGTTGTATCACATTAAGCATCTTACCATATCATAGAAATGTAGTGTTTGGAAAGACATAATATTAGTCCTAATGATTTGAAATTTATGCCCCCAAACACACATGGTACCTAGGAAAGGTTTTAGATTATATAAAGTGGTGTGACAATCGTATAATATATTTTTCTTTCTTTTTCTATAAAGACCTTACTCTCTTCAAACTAAGGAATGGTTGGTTGATTTCATGCATCTACCTCCAGAAGCATTACTCTAAAACTATAGATGCCATTTTTCTCATACACCCTTAGCGTTTTTTATATGCCTATTCTAAATAATCAATGAAACTGCAATTTTCTTGATTGAAAGCTAACAAATTTGATTAGAAATTATCTACATGATTTTAACAACTTTGTTATGCAATTTTTTTTTAAGGAAGTTAGAAATTTATATAAGAATTTTGATTTCTAAATTTCAAAAATCAAAACCCTAGCCAGAACCAATTAATATCAACATATTCTTAAATACAAAAATCCCAAAAATTTTAAATGGATAAAAAAATAAATCATAAAGCCTATTTATTAAAAAGACATGCGAAGTTGAATTCTTTTATGGATCCTAATCCTTTATCTAATTTTTAAAAAACATAGCATGAGTATATTCTCTTACAAAAGAAGGTCATGGATTTCACTATATATACTTAATTTGATATAATACAAAAAATTCACCATCTATAATAATAAAAGCACTAATTACCTGTGAAATTTTAGTTCCAATGGCCCTTCCATGTTTAATATTATATAACAAATATGAATATTAAGCTTTAATTTTTGGTGTGAACATTAATTTTATTATTCCTTTTCCAAATTCATCACTACGAAATACTTGAGTTTAGAACATCTTATGATGCAAAACAATAATTAGTTAGTATCCACATTTAGAAACCATTTTTTTACCCTTTTCTTTACGAGTTTTACAAACATCATTCGTTATATATGTAAAAGAAAAATACGAGGAGTTTATCAAATTTCATTCAAAATGTCAAATAAACCGTGAGACAAACATGGATCAAGAGGAAATACCTAGACTATATATGAATCATATAGTAACACCGAGCCATCAATGAATCAAATGAATTTTTAGTAAGTCTATTGAGTGAATCCAAAATTATTCATCATAACTATTGAGGGCACCCTACAACGATATTTTTAACAATTGGCTCCTCTTGGCACTCGCAGAGATGCCCCACTCCCTTTAAAAGGAAAATTTATTTTATTAACCCAAACTTTGGGTTTGCACCATAGTCTTGGCACAACTATAGTTTATATTTTGTTTTTATATATATATATTTTTAATAAAAGAAAAATGACTACAACATATTCACAATGATTTTATAGGATAATATAATCTAGTGAAAGATTTGTCAAAAAAATTATATACACATATTATATTATTGATAAAGTCAGTTTCCATTTTTCCTATGTATCAAGTTAATTCACCCATTTATTATAAATATAAATTTATGGGGGTTTCTTAAAATTTCCCTAAATTTTTTACACCAATTTGAAAACTGGGGAAGGACATCAATGCCATTTGGGCATTGCTAAAGTAGATGGGACAAAGGTGAAATGCTTCAATGAAATTGGGACCCTACATATTTAGAGTGTATTGAAGGGAGACACACAAATTCCTATGGATGTCACTCTAAATAATGACAATCACTTCTCTAGCTTCATTAATCAAGAAATATATAATCAACCGTTAATCAAGAAATATATAATCAACCAATAATTTATGTTTGTAAGGAGAAACTACTTAAAGTCTTGTACCATATTTACGAAAATGAAAACCCAAATCCTAATAAACCTTCTATACAATATTATTATTATTACTATCATACACAATTAATTGAAATTCATTAATGTTAAATAAATTTTAAATTATAGAACATAACGGTAACACTATAAATATGTGTCATGTAGTACCAAACACATACTAGTAATTTATGTGGAAATTGGATTTTATGAAAAAAAAAAAAAATGCTCTGCCTTCATTTCATAAAGTTTTTGTGTTTTATGAGAAATTGAGATCCATGAATTTTTCAAACTAAATCATAAAATTCAATAATAACAATACATCTTCATAAATCACTTCACTCTTTATATCTTCATAAATCAGTAAACAAAAATATGAGTTTATGGGATTCTTATTCGAAATGTTGGATAAACCGTGTAGAGAGAAGCATGGGTGAAGAGGAAACACCTAGAGTTTATATGGATGGGATCATAGCAACAGGACATCAATGGATAGAAGACAAATTTCTACCGGGCTTGTTGAGTGAATCCCAAATGATTCATCTCCCTATCATACAATATATACAAATAAAGGCTATCATACAACATATACAAATTCCTTTATTGATAGTTTTTTTCCTTAGATTCATAGATATTCATCTAGTTTTATCATACAACATATACAAATTCCTTTATTGATAGTTTTTTCCTTAGATTCATAGATATTCATCTAGTTTTATAATTATTATTATTTTCTTTATATATTTTATGGTTTAAAGAAAGTCATTTTCATTTCCTTTTACTTTGTGGTATGATTTTAGCATATTCACTTTTAGAACCTAATAGACTGCTATTCTTATTTTATATTTTTTTGGAAAACAATTATTAATATTGGGAGAGTGAAATGAGCTATGAATAACTAAGCCAAGAAAAAAATGGTTTATATACTAGGTTCCTATGCGACCAAAATTATTTTGTGTAAATTCTTGTCTCAAGTTTCCCAAATATAAAACTTAACCAACCCTAAAGCTGGAAGCATTCCCAAAGTGGAAGGAAATTACACTTTATATTAAATGTTTTCAATTACATTTCTTGACACAAAGTTTTGAATTTAATAAGCCTTTTTGGCGTGACATGTCAGATAAATGATAAATAAAAAATAATTAAAATAAGTGTGAAACATTGAAATTTCAGGAATAACAACAATTAAACATAAATCTTATATATGTATTTAGTAAACTAAGTGTATTTAGTAAACTAAATGGAATTAAACAATTAATACACAAATGAAGACCAATACACAAATGACTTACATAGAACAAGAAACGTGGAATAATCGACAGACAACTCGAATCCTCTTTAAAATTTCATTAGTTCTCACAGAAAATATTGTACATTGCACCAAAAAAAACCTATCTCTAAGGTAAAGTCGGAACCCCAAAAATTGTTCCTTGATCTTTTTTTATAGGAACTTTTGCATTGTTGTCTGTATATATTAGTTTGGGTATTCAATAATCACAATTTTAGTGTGTTAGTATGATTTCACCTATTAATAAATGTTTATGGATTTATTTTGGATAATGAGTAAATGCTTGCTTTTAATATGTACGTTGAAAAAGTTCTTTTCCATGTTTTAAAATTCATTCACATTATTCAGTGTCTATAATCAGTGTTAATATGATTTCACGCTTATTAATAAATGTTTATGGAATTTTTTTGGACAATGAGTAAATACGTTTAACATGTGCGTTGACAAATTTCATTCCATGTTTTAAAATCTATTCACATGAAAGAAATCAATAATATAATATTATAGGTAAATTTTGTTAACCATAGTTGAAATTTTAAGTGGTTTAAATTTGTAAATATTATTTAGATTCAGAATTTGTGAAATTCTTTGACTATATTCTTAATGTGTTTCAATTTTTGGTGAAATAGAAAAAATGTCAAATAACCCAAATTAAAATGTTGATGCTTCTCACTACTTGAGTCATACATAGAATGTAATTAAAGAAACATTGACTTTCACATTGAATGTTAATATAGTTGAATGTAATTATTTCGCACATAAAAACTATTGTGAAAAAGCAATAACCTTTCTATGTCATTAAAGAACCATAATCAAAGTGTTGATGCTTCTCACTGCTTGAGTCCTACAAAGAATGTAATTTAAAAAACATTGACTCTCACCATGGATGCCAATATTGTTGAATGTAATTATTTTGCACGGAGAAATTATTGAGAAAAATCAATAACCATACTTTTTTGCATATCATTAAGGAGAAAGCACATAATGTTGACAATATTTATTCCAGATCTTTATTTTTACTAATGTTCATAATATTTTTCTGTCAAAAAAATCTATTCAATATTTTGGTTGAAAAATGAACTCTTTAAGTGTTTGCATCACCATCTTAATTGAAAATGGAATACATTCTTTACCTCAGAAACCAACACACACTATATCCATCACTAAATCAACGAGGAATTGTCAAAGCTACCAAAAAAAAATTGAACTAGCGAAACAAGAGTAGAGACCAAAGTAGCACTCATTACATTTTTAGAAAATATAGTTGCATTCTCTTCTAGAGATTATTCGTCTAGTAGCAAATTATTTTCTAACTAATTTATAAGAAAACTATATCATGTGTAAAATCTTAAAACAAAAATAACTATATAACTAAAATTCAATGTGATTCGCCTTCTACTCAAGTAAAAATAATGTAACTAAATATTAAGAAAAAGTTCAGGATAAAAAAGATATTTAATCTAATAATAAAAAATAAATAAATGAATTGGAAATTTGAGCTTCAACATCTACTCCCTAATTATAGTTTGTTTATCTCAACTTCTTGTTCCTCCAATGAGACTCTGCTCTCATCATCAAGAATCTTTCAAAAGTTTGGAAACTGATTATCGGGAATGATAATTTGTATTAACCATTGTTCCAAGGTCGATTTGGAAATATAAGTATTACCAATCGATGAAAGATCCGAAGCCATTAAACAGCATGAAAGGTAAAATTGGAACAAATGACCATATTGCCGCTGGAACCCAGAATCTCTGGTTTCATAGACCAGCATCTTATCCGTTAATTAAATAGCCTAATAACCAAAAAAATCTAATTTATTCCACTTGCCTCTGGCTTCCTCTCAGATGCTGTCTAATTCGTTTCATCTGTTACTTGTGCTTCACTTCCAAGTGGGTTCTAACCTTCTAACTTTGATTCGGGAACCGGAATTGGTTCACTACTCGCACCGATCTAGATCTATCGCAATTGCCTGAACTGTAGATTGAAAAAGAAGTTAACTTTGGAAAATATGTATGTGACCCTGTAGAACGATGTGCGCCCCATATCCACGGCTCATTGCGTTCGTTGCTCTAGCCATTGCTGCTCTATCAAAATATCTCACTGGACGACAAAAAAATTAGTGAATAGGATTTTTACGGCTCATTGCGTTCGTTGCTCTAGCCTTTGCTGCTCTATCAAAATATATCACTGGACGAAAAAAAAATTGTGAATAGGATTTTATAGGAAAATGAGAGAGAGAGTTAGCAACATATAATTCAAAAAAATAAATGAGTAAAACTGATTTGATAAATCTGATTTGTTACCAGTTTTAATTGATAAGCAATTTGTAGAAGGGCCAAAGTTTGTCGCCCAGATTTGATCGTTCATCCACTACATAGTGAGATAAGTCTCTCGAAACCTGCAAGTCAAGAAATTTTGAATTCTTTTCATTGCACATTAAGGAGAGTAAACAGAGCTTTACAATCTTTCATTGTTTGATTCTTGTGAGTTTTGAAACCTGCCAAATGAATCCTACCACTCATGCGATCCCATCGTTGATAGGGGCTGCTGAAATAACAGGGGCTGTTGAAATAACATGAGGGAACATTCCTGTTGATGTTACCAATTCTATCTCATTAAAAATTCCAATGAGATGTGAGGGTTTGCACAAGCAAAGCAAAACAAGGCCACCGTCCAGTAGCACCCAGCCCAAAAGTGGAAGAAACACACCAGGAAGCCAACCTCCAAGGCATGGGCATTCATGTACTCGTGCACAAAATCCAAATTCAAATTTCAAATAGAGACACTGAAGGGGCGATAAGTCAGTGGCGCTGCCGGTTGAAAATTCAAAATTTAGATTTCACATGGCAGTATGCAATAATAAATTACAGGTACTGTAGTACTGTCATTGCTTACAAAAAAAATATCAAGGGGCATACCAGTCTTATTGGTATTTCTTGGTAGAGAGGACTGTCACGTTATATATGCCATGTATATATGGTGAAGCTGCTATCAGATGTATTAAATGCCTAATAACAGACTGGTTAGCTCTTGCCTCGATTGCCTCGATCTCATAAGGGCTGTTTAGGTTGTTAGGACTTAGGACTTAGGAGCCGAATATACTTTTCTATGCCACGATAGGCCTTACTGTTGGTCTTTGGCTCCTCTGGCACTCAAACTAGATTCCAACATTCAGCAGTTCGACAGCGATGGGGACTTTTATTTATGGTTGGCTACAGGTAATTTGAATGTTTAATTTTCGTTGCTGGGTTCAATCTCCAGTTTATACTTGTTCAAATGCAAGCTTCTAATTTATGTTACTCCTCCCAGTTGGGGTGGAGGTTTTTCAGGCATTGCAGATTCCTCGTTGAAGAGTTGGGGGAAACCCTTACACAGCCCGTCGTGCACAATGACGAATGTCCAACCCATTATCGGGTACTTGAACTAGTCTAGGGTTTTCTCTCAGTGTTTTTATGGCTGATATGAGTTTCGACTCCAAGGAAATACTTATTCTATAACTACTGTTAAATATTTGTCGTTTTATTCTTCTTTTTAATTGTAAAGATCGCCAGACTTAACGATGGTATGCATTTGTGTTAAGGAAGACAATGCAAGGCCAAGGCTTGCTCGACTCTGTCCCTTTTTAATGGACTTAGGGTGACCTTGCTCGGTTTTTGCGGAAATGCCTTAATGGGCCGTCTTTAGACTTTGTGGCATCATGACTCTCAGTGGCTAATTTGAATTATTCAAGATATTTATCCGTAATTTTATTTTGGTAAACCCATCGGAGATGTTTCAAGTGAATCTGTATTGTTTTAGCTTTATGCTGCAACTGCAACACTCTTCTTCTGAGTATTGTAACTGTATTTGTTTTCCGACCCTGCCTATGAGGGTATGGGTCTTTATATGGATAAGTAATAACTTTTGCGGAAGATTTGGGAATTTGCCGTCCTATGTTTTTTCGGACATCCTAGGGTAATTTTTAGGCATTTTTATTCAATATTTCCTTCTGGTTTTTGCATTACTATGATTGATTAAACTAATTTGAATTTCTAAAGAATACTCGTCTTAGTTCGTTTACCCCTGGTTTGAGGGTTTCATCGTTGTCTAGTGAATGGTTAAAATGTGTGGTTTCTTGTATATCTATTATCATACTGTGACTGCTTTCAGCTAGTTTTTATATATTTATATGGTTGCTCTACTCTATCCCTCCTACATAGCGTTTGGTTATCCTAGCCAGGTTTTTTAGTATTAATGTTTGCCAGAAAAGAGGTTCTGGGTAGTAAGTAACTGATTTTCGTACCCTGACATTGTTTTCATTACTCAAATTACACTTCTTTAACTTAGTTTCTAATACTGGCATATACTTCGTTAACTTAATTTCCAGCGCTAGAATAGACTTCTTTAACTTGTTTTTCAATACTCGATTTACTTGTTCAAACTCAGTCTTTTATTTATTATTATTTCTTTTAAAAGACTTCTCATTCTAATGGTACCTTTAATAGTACCTAGATAACCTTCTCTTCATAAAAGATAATTGCATACTACCTTTAAGGTAATGTGTCAATTCCTATAGTCTAATAGCATAGCATTTGGCATGTAGATATATACATTTATAAAGATACATAACAGATTTCTAAATTACATTATAAATTGCATTGTAAGGTAATTTTACTTATCTCGTTCACAATGCTTTCTTTCTAAATTTAACTTGCAACTAAACTTATACCTCCCAACTTTGAGACTACTAATTTTGTAGTCTCCCCTCTAGTTATTCCTATAACCAAGAACCTTTTTTTATTTTCTATGATGAGATCGTAATATCTCTCACACCTATTTGGTCCAACCTTGGGACTGCTAACTTTGTAGTCTACCCCCAAGTTGTTCCTGTATCGAGGAACCTTTTCTTCTTTTCTATGATGAGGTCTTAATATGTATCTAAGAACCTTTTCTTCTTTTCTATGATGAGATCTGAATATCTCTCACAATTATCTAGTCCAAACCAGACGTAGTTATTGAACTCTTCCTGAAATATCAGCACAGACATTCTTTCAATTATTTTCTCTAATTTCACATGCCCCTGTAAATAATCAAGAAATTAGTTAGAGCAAATAATTGTCTCCCTAACCACTTAATAAGTAAAAACAATATTTACAAATAATTCACTTTTACATAATTAATTTAGAGAAATAATTTTATAATTAAAGTAACAATAAATTATTTGATTTACAGTAAATTAAATATTTACATAACTTGAAGATATCACATTTAAAACCCAGTAAAACTAGAAACACAAATTCTCATAAATATCACTTTAAACAATACTAACCACTTTCTTCACTTCATTAAACGAAAAGTAATGATAATATTACTCGACATTTCTAAAGAGGAAATACTTAAAAGTCTTGCAAGACATTAAAAAAATAAAAACCCAAGCTTTAATGAGGTTCCTATCATTTTATTATTATTAATATATATAATTATTTTGAATTTAGTTCTCTTATTCATTTATTATTAAGTATATAACTATTGAATTAATTTAATATTAATAAATTTTATAAGTTAACGAAAATTTTCATAAAATAGTTATCATAATAATGTTTAAAAATCAATTGTATGTAAAGTAATAACATGATGATGATGGTGATGATGATGATGGTGGTGGTTAACATCCACTGAGACCAAATTGATCTATCGGAGCTATAATTTTCTTAGTTTTTAATTATCTCACTCCTCGTCTTTCTTGGCGAAATTGGTGTTGTAGTTTTCTTTTTTTTCTCTACGGTCTTCCAACTTCCTTTATCTTGCATCACGTTCATCTATTCTGGTTCTTGGGACATTGGTGTCTTAGCTTAGCGATCTATTGTGTTTGTCTTTTTGAAGATAGTCGGAGAAGAAGTTTAGTCTAGGAGATCTGCTTTGTTGTTAAATGAAGATTTATTTTGTGCAGTATTCAAATTCTCATCACTATTGATTTGTTGGGAGGTGCTTTCTCCCTGCTTGTCTTGAGAGTTGTTTCTTTCTTACCCGATTTCTTGTGATTCAGAGTTTTCTCTAGAGTATTCTTCTTTGATGACAGTGTAGTGTTCTTTTTGTGCTCCTTCCCACCATGTAGATCTATGGTGGTTTTTTCTAGCAAAATTTTTTTGGGAGGCTTTTGGGCAATTTTTTGCTAGATGCCGTGTCTCAAAAGCAGGATCGACATTTGAAGAGGACACTTTCGTAATTGAGTTTATGGTTCCACACATAGCCTTTACTTGTTAGGTTTATTTCAGCTGGGAATCCCGCGCTGAAATCCATTTCCGCCCTGAAATCCATTTCCGCGCTGAAATCGCAGATGCGTGCATAAGTGGTTCTGGCATATTCCTTTGTTTCTGGCACCTGCATTAAAATTTCCCAATTGCATTTCCAATGGCTTTTAGCCACGAGAGATTCCAAAGATGCAAGGGCAGGCTTGGCAATCTCACCCAAAGTGGTGTTGAGGTTATCACTGCTGTAGAGGGATCAAATGATGGGTTCCATGGCTTCATGAATAGCATTTTTCCCAAAAGATCTCACCTAAACAGCGAGTGAGGATGAGATCGCCACATCTACTATAAATAATCACCACAAATCCCTTTCACAACCATCCAATTCTCGATTAATTTCCTTATTGCATCACAATGGCCGCGAACAAGGCATGGAGCATGAGTGGCGCAGTCATCTGCGTTTGCATTTGGGCGTGCATGGGATTTTCCTCCACCAACCAGCTCCGGCTGCAATGGATTGCAACACCGTCACTCAGCAGATCAGAGCGTGTATGGCGACGTAATACAACACATCTGCACCTGTCTGAAGAACGAAGCCATCAACTACAGTCTCAACGACAGAACCTGTGGCAGAACGGAAGAACCCGGAAGATCTGCGGCAGAACCCAGAACAAAATCGTACCGATAATTTATGTAGTTGTTGTATTCCTACGTAGAAATCTGGCCTTTTTTCCGTAAAAATATGCTTTACCTTTATTTGTAATGATTTTGCATTAATTCCATGCTTTCCCTAGGGGTTTTACAAACTGAAACATAACCCTTTAAACAAAAGATTACATCTTCAAATTCACTTGACTCTTTATATAGGTAAAACGAAAATATTAGGGGTTTATGGGACTTTATTAGGATAAACCCTACGATATATAAAACGAAAATATTAGGGGCTTATGGGATTTTATTAGGGTAAACAATGATAGAAAGGTTTATGGGTTTTATTAGGACAACCATGAGGGAAACATGGATGCAGAGGAAATACATAGACTATATATGGATCAAGAGTAAATACATAGACTATATCTATCTATATGGATCAAGAGGAAGATTATATCCATATGGATTGGATCATAGCAGCGGGCGTTAATGAATAGAAGACGAATTTGTAGCATGGGCGTCAATGAATAGAAGACGAATTTGTGGCATTGCATTTCTAGAGTAAAGCCCAAACGATTTGTCTCAATATACAAAAATTCTTTTGCTACTGATAGTACTTTGGAAAAACTACTCTCCTGTAGGGGTTAACTATTAATCTTGGATTTCGATAAAAAAAATTCTTATTTTAAAGAAATTAAAGCTAAAAAATTTATTGAAAAAACTTTAAAATATCTCACTAAAAACAACTATATATTTTTGTAATAAAAAAAGCATACATATTTCAATATGCACATAAAATATATATATATTATATTATAATTTTGTTACATTAAATAATTGACTTAACTGTTATTTTGAAAAATTGAAATATTTTAAAATATTTATAAAAGTGTGATTTCATATAATATTAATATATTTTTTACATATATGAAATTGGGTATAAATAAATAAATTAAAATAAAATTTGAAATAATTTATTTAATTTATATATTTGAAATTGATATACAAATAAATAAATTAATATAAATATTGAAATGGTTTATTTAAGTATAATATTACAATGGTTTAAAAATTATAAAAAAATACATAAATAGTTAATAATAGTGGGAATTAATATTCTTGTAAAATATGAATATTAATATTAGTATGAATTAACGTAATTGCAACGTCGTGGAAGGGCGGGCCCCGAATGACATTGCAGGAAAGGCAAGAGGGAGTACGATCTCCAACGCGAGTTGTATGGAGTGGAGGGCGAACTAAGTCACAATTGATGACTCTACGCAGACTTGGCCTGTTTCTGTATTGCGGGCAATCTTATCCTCCTGACTGCAAACTGCAAATTTTGGCGGGTCAAATAATTTACTTAATTGTTGTTGGTATAATTTTAAAGTATTTCGGAAATTGTGATCTTATTGAAAATATGAAGTTAATATTGTAAATTTTGGTAGTTCAAATAATTGAGCTAACGGTCATTAGTTTAGAATTTTTAAAGATATTTAAGAATGAGAAATTATATATATAATATATATATATATATATTTTGTTTGAAATAAGCTATATAGATATTAAAATAGATTGTTAGTTATATATATATTGTTGATATTGAAATAAAATAGTACTTGCTTTATATTGTTGAAACTGTAGAATAAAGAAAGAGTAGCATAGAAGAAAAATGTGATATGTTATGTGAATTAAATTGAATATTTAATTATAAATATTAATTATTTAAAAAAAAAATTAAGTTTCTAAAATTGTTTTGATAAAAATTTTGGTTTTTTTATACCGTAAGGTAAGTATAGACAGTATATAGAGTATATTCACTTAAGGATACAACAAATTGACTATATTATCAACAATAAAATTGATTTGGAAATTATGTTGAGTTATAGTGCCATATTTATGAATGTCATGAAGATTATGTGTAATGATAGTTATCATTGTGAAAGTTATCTACAAGTCAAAACCTTTGGAATTCCAATAGCGAAAATTGTTAGTCATAGTATGTTGTTGATCATAGTATGTTGGAGCCATGAAGGAAAGTGGATTAGCATAATGGATTGTTGATTGGGGAAACCGATCCCATTACTTGGATTACAAGTTGATCGGAAAGAGTGTTATGGATTGGGGAAACTCATCCCATTACTTGGATTACAAGTCGATGCGAAAGAGTGTTATGAATTGGTGTTGTTGTAGATGAAAATTTGATTGTGAATAGAGGAATTAGATTATGTGAAGAGAGTTAAAGTCAACCATAGGTAAATTACCTTTGTGGATTGATAGTTTTAGCTTAAGGGTTGGTCTCTAGTACAATGAAAGTTGTTGTAACATGGAGCCTATGGTTAGGTGGAGTTTCCCTTTTTCGCAATCAGTATGATCTATGATGACCAAATGGTTTCATTATTCTCTCACAACAAAGTTCATATGATTGCTAACATAAAATTGATGTTTATATAACCTTGAACAACATTCAAAGGACAATGGTATTTATTTATACCTTCAGAAGGACACAAATAAAAATAATATTCATCTATATCCTCAAAATGATAGAAGCAAAAAGCATTAGACTTAGATAATATACTATGTGAAAGTATATATCAATTTCAAGATTGGATTTCAATATAAAAAATATGCTTCCCAATAAAAATTGAAATTCAAGTAGTGTTCCACCATTTCCTCCCATTTGGGGATACATGTTACATGTGTCCTTTAGGATTAAATTATTTACAGTTTTCTTAAGAGAAGGAAGAAAACCCAAGACTTTGGGCGAATGGTTGTTTTTAGGGAAGTGAAGCCCACAATTGCAAGTAAAATGTGCTAGATGAATCAAAAGCCTCAATAAGAAAAAAATCACCTTGGATACCATCGTTTGCATGGAATCATAAACATTCACCCTCGATACCATCCTTTGGTAAAATGTGGAAAATACTATGCTAATTGATGTTATATTTTACATTCAAGATAAAAATTACATAAATAAAAGAAAAAATAGAAATCACTCCATAAAAGAACACTTAACAAGATGACTATTTCCATTCATGTGCCTCTATTAGTGTGTGAAAGAAATTATTCACAAAAAAGTCATGGTACGGTATTGCACTCAGATTTTCGGGAAATAATTAGTAGATATGGTAGTATGGTTTTGTTTACTAGATAATTTACTACACAGACTATCTATGAAAGATTCCACAATAAATATTAGAAGAATTGTCAGTTGTCAATGGTTACTAAAATGAAAGTGCAAGATGACCAAATAGGAAATGTAATGCAAAAAGAAAGTATTTACGTGGTGAAAAAAAGGTGTGTCTCACACACAACTAGTACTGTTTCTTTTTCTATGCATGTGAACCACATACAACCAGTGTGCCATTTCCCATTTTCTTTCTCATAGATTTTGTGATGATAGTATTTATCTCTTCTTTCCTAATAATCATTCCTTTGTCAAACAATAATCCCATATGCCTCAAACATCCTTCTTTATCAAAATCATCTTCTTTGACAACTACATCCAAAACTATTACCTTCTAATTTATTGGATTAGCCTCATAACATTTCTTCAATATTTTTAGGCAATCCTCATAATTCCAATCATGCAAAACCCATTGTCATTTCATTCATAAAAATTAATGAAAACAAAATATCAACAAATAAATGTTAGCAAAAATACAATTTACTAAACCAGTGAAGTTTACATATATATAATTTACTCATTTCTCAAATGAAGTGAAGGAAATGGAGAGTGAGTACCTTAATAAAGTTATCATGAGTCGAAGGTATATGGTTGAAGATATTCCGACCCACCTGATCTACTCCTGCAATTGAAACGCCTAATACAAATAATTCCACTTACATCGAGTGATCCTCCAAATAGTTACCATGCTTATGACAAAATAATTTAATTGTTGGGATATGTAGAGGTTACCTGGTAAAGTAGGGGCACTAGCAATTTTATGTGGGAGATCAAGATTGATGGCATGAATGTGAGAGTGTTGATTGATAATCATGGATAAGTTCCTCCTCCCATGTCCAGTAAATTATTTATATTCTTAAACCCATCATTAGAAATCTCAAGAACAAAAGCCATGACGAGGCGAGTGTTAGTTTCCATACTCTTGTAAAACATGTTACTCATTTTGGGGTTGCTCTACATATGTTCCAATTTCCCATGCCAAAATCCTTGTCGAAGGAATTGGCAACCTTCAATCACAAATTGGTGAAGGTGCTCCCATCTAGTAAACATGTCATTTATGGAAATTATAAGTAATAAAATGTGTGTAAGATTGATCACTTTATTTCTACATCAACACTTTGGAGAAGCTAGTGGGGCCATATTTGTATTCGATCAAGCCCTTGCAAAAGTCCCTTCCCTCACTGAAGACATGTTATTAGGCAAGACACCTAAGAAGGCAAAACAAGTATTCGAGGTGATGGGGATTCTTCGTGGAACATGCAATATAATAAGTGATCTCCTCTACAAAAATATCATGACCTCCAGTATGGGTGGCAGTAATGTCTAGAATGTTGAGGAGAACGACAACTTTCAAGAGCATGAGATTACCCATAGAATGTATCAAGTTATGAGGTTGGAAATTAATTGAGTTGGAATCCACTACTTGGGGGGTTTCGGAAGGTGAAGAAGGAGGAGGAGGACTTGAACAAGAAAGAGTAGCATCAGCCATGGTGGGCAAACATTGAGAAAGTACAACACACCCTTTGTTTTCTACCCCCATAAAAAGTAGGAATAACTAGTCCCTAGGGAAATATTTATAACTTCCTTGACAACTTTACCTCTAATGAAATATTATACAAGCACCTCCAATTTCAATGCATTTCACCTAAGAGATAGTACAAAGAAGTTATCAATAGTAATGGAAGGTAAATATGGTGTGAGTTCATCACAGATTGATAATTGAATTAGAGTGTTTATCACTATTCATAATCTATAATACCTCCAAAACTTTTACAAAGTTGCATCTCGTAATGCTTGATGCTTGAAGGTATATCGTCACATTATTGTTGCCTCAAAGGAAACATAGACCTCAATTTTTACAGAGAAGCCTAAATAGATACATAACCATCTACTTATGAATATTGCATTAAGATCGTATGATCAATGTTATCCTAACCAAACTGTTTTCTAGATTTTTCCTTTTGATTTTGAGATGAGTGCATATGGGGTTGTCATCAATTCTTCCCAATAAATCTTCTTCAAAAGGAAGGTTACCTTATTTCTAAGGATGATATCATCACTTCCATTTTTATTTCAAACTTTTGACATTTTCAGAATGATGGTGGGATCTGAAGAGCACACTTTCTAATGTTCAAATTGAACAAAATGTGCTTTAGCTTACTTCAAAAATATTTGGTTATGTGGCCATGGAAAGTCAAACAATCCTGTCCATTCACTGATTCTAGAAGACTTAGACAATGGTATACATATAATAAAGGCTTGCCTTCTAGGATATTATTAAATCCAAAAACAGATCATATGAACCTCACTAACTCAAATGGAGATTTTTAAAAGCATGCAAAGAAAATATAAGCATTCTTAACAAAACATCATATCTGATGCATATATTGGTAGTATAAACCAATGTGGAACAAAAAAATAATTGAAAATAAAAGGAAATAATTAATTCACTACCTTGATTTATTGTTATATATCATATTTTTGTATTATTGCTTATTATTTATTTTGCACTTATACAATGATTTTTTCTTTCTTTTCTTTTCTTTTCATAATATATATTATTTTACATATTTAATACAGATGTGGTTGTATAATTCACTTTATTTTACAAATAATATATTAATAAATTTATTATATATTTTATTATTAAAAATATTAAAGAGACTTAATATTATTATTGTATTGATGTATGTACATCCATGTATGGACACAAGGAAAACTCGTAACTTGAAAAAATGTTGAAAGGAAAATGATCTTTATTTATATCTTGAGAAGGACGCAAACAAAAATAATCTTTATCTGTAACCTCAAAAAGATAGAAACAAAAATAATATATATTTAGATAATATACCATGCAAAAGTATGTAGCGATTTCAAGATTGGATTTCAATAGAAAAAATATTCTTCCCAATAAAATTGAAATTCAAGCACCGTTCCAACATTTCCTTACATTTGGGGATACATGTTACCTGTGTCCCTCAGGATTAAATGTTTTCCACTTTCTTCAAAGAAGGAATAAAACCCAAGACTTTGTAGAAATGGGTGTTTTCCTCTTAGTGAAGCCCATAATTGCAAGTAAAAGGTGCTAGATGAATCAAAATGCGAAATCAAAGCAAATCACCCTAGATACCATTGTTTGTTTCGAACCATACAAATTCACCATAGATACCATCATTTGATAAAATATGGAGAATACTATGTTAATTGATGTTATATTTTACATTGAAGATAAAAAATAAATAAATAAGAGAAAAATTAGGGAACATTCAATAAAAGAATACTTAAAAGGATGACCATTGTCATTCATATGTCTCTGTCAATTTGTGAAAGGAATTCTTCCCAAAATCATCAATGTAGGGTATTTTACTCATATTTTCAGGAAATAATGAGTAGAGATGGCAGTATGGTATTGTTTACTAGATAATGTTTTGCACAAACTATCTATGAAATCTTCCTCCATAAATATTAGAAGAACTATCAATTGTCAATCAACATGGTTACTAAAATGGAAGTGCAAGATGACCAAATAGAAACTCGAATGCATGAGCAGAGTATTTGACAAGGTGAAGAAAAAGGTGCATCTGTCACACAACTGCAACTGTTACTTTGTCTGTCAATGTAAGCCACATAAAACTAGTGTGGCATTTTCCATTTTCTTTACAATAGTGTTGCAGCACCTTCAACACCCTCCAAAATTTTTGTCTTCATCCAAATTTTGGAGCCTTCCTTGGATTTTCGCATTGATGGTTGCAAACACTCGGGCTCATCCATTGAGTTGTTGTCAAGTTTTCACACCCTTTTGCTTGATTGATCACCAGTCGTCTTTTGGCATGTTGATCATTGTGTTATGCTTGCAAGATTGTTCTGGCATTTTGACGTTTTTTCTTTATGTGTATGAGTTGTTTTTCTCTGTCGACATCGGTCGCACTCACACAGAAAGATGTAACTGTCGCACAAGTGTCATCATGGTCCTTCAAAGACATATTTCAATTATTG
The DNA here is from genome assembly GCA_000404065.3 of Pinus taeda. Taxonomy (NCBI): domain Eukaryota; kingdom Viridiplantae; phylum Streptophyta; class Pinopsida; order Pinales; family Pinaceae; genus Pinus; species Pinus taeda. Next base: position 35,707 of record APFE031231483.1, read on the forward strand.
CACTTGTCGCTCTTAACCTTTGAGTTAGTCTCTCTGAGCACATGTTGTCTTGTTGGTTTGAGTTGTGCCATCATCGAGTCGTGTTGAGTGTGTGATCACATTGTCATGTATGCACAAGTACACTTGATTTCACACTTAGTTGATTTTCCTAAAATTCTGTGGACCAGAGTCAATTTTTCTAAAAGAATTTCGACTAGACAACTCTTTGTCAATGGGACCTGATCTCGATAACCTTGCATTTCCACCCAAAATGACACAGATATTGAGGTTGTCCTCTGCGCAGCGTTCTCTACACAATTCTAGAAATGAGCTAGTTGACTAACTCCCAGAACTATGTATAGCTCTTCCTAGAAACGGATCTAATCCACACTTCCCATAAGGCCTCCCATAAGGCCTCACGCTTGTCAACCAAAATAAATGACTTGAGTTATGGGCCAAAGTTGTAATGATCTCCAAAATTGTGTAGAGTTTTCCTTGAACTATCCTTCTTCCCAACTCTGCAACCAGCTGAGTAATTTTATAGATTTTTCCTCCACTGGCCTTCTTCCCCACTCTATAACCAACCCAGAAACTAGGCAGAATTGGCAAGAAGGCCTCCCTGCTAACCTTCTCTACTCAATCAGAAAACTGCATAGAACTCACTGTCACTATCCCTTCCTCCCCATTATGCATTCAACCCAGGAATTACACGGAACTGTCCAAGCTCAGAATGTCTCCTAAGATTAAACAATTTTGACCAGCAGCTCCTGCACCCTGATCTTGTCCTCCTCCAGAAAACTACATATATTTTGTTGAGAGTGGCTCCTTCTACCCACACTGTCTTCCCCAGAGAAATTAAGTAGATGACTTGCCCAATATTCCCCTTGAAAATTGCATAGATTGGTCCAGTAGCTCCCCAACACCTCACCTAGCCTTCCTCCCAGAAATTAGGAAATTCTGCCTCCCAACAGGGTTTTTCCCTGCACGTGTCACTATTATCCGAGATTGCGAAAATTTGTCTCCTAGTGACATTTGTGAATTTTTTCCTGAAATTTATCTAGACTCTTGCATCCCAGCATGAGTTGTTCTCTACGCAGTTTTAGTGCCTTGTCCCTCTCCTGGTAACGTGCACTTAGATGGAAAACAATGCATCATGATAGACTAGGAGATTTGTGGATTTGATGCCATCTCGTCATGAGTGATTGTAGGAACAAGTGCATCATTGAAACATTATGCGACAACGAATGAGATGGAAAAGAGACACATGCTAGAACTCTTTCTGAAAGTCAAATAAACACATGAAGCACATCGAGCAAGTGAGTGAAAGGGACAATTTCACATGCACCGTCAAGAAAAGACCAATACTATTGAAGACCTCCTGCACTTTTCCATGCGGAGGTGAAGACATATTACATCGAGAGTAAATCGTCACTAGAAAACACAACAGCTCGACACAGACACCACACTCAGCTAGTACATGTAAGTGGTGTCATATTGAGTTGTGTCATGAGTTGTTTTGGCCATATCACTACTATGGGCCACACTTCTTGTAATCAATGTAATGTAAAATGCAAGTCAAAGAGACACACATATGATGTTGAAGAGTCATGTAAAGTCGAAAAGTCATAGGAAGTCAAACAATGATGAGGGAAGTTGAAGAGTCACAAGGGTCATTTCTACCCCCTTGGCTATATATACCCCCTCATTGTACTCGCAAAGGGATTTCACCTTGGCTCCTTCCACATAGCCTTGAGAGTTTGTAGTCTATTCTTTGAGGAGTGAGGAGTGGCTCCAATGTCCCACTACTATGACTAGTGATCTATGGTGTACAAATGTGTCTTGTATCTTTGGCTTAATTCAGAAGCATGTCTTAGGCTAGCATGTTTTAACACATGTTTTGTATCCCTTTGTAAGACTATTCTTTAAACATTTGTAATGCATGCTTTCTTAACCTGTACTAAGATAGTTGAACTACTATGGTTATTTTAGTACTCATATTAATGAAGATGTGTTGTATCAGTTATCACTGTTGTCTTGTCCGTCTACACTGCTTCGCTGGAAATTAAACAAACCATATCTATGCTTTCTTGGTTTTAACAATCGTCACCCCCATGTGGAGTATTCCGTTGGATGGTGTACATGTTTTCCCTTGAACTTTAGTTTTCACGACTACTACATCTACTGTGGACTATTCTGATGGATGTTGGATAGACCCTTGTTGTTGTTTTCTTGTGTTTCTTCCTGTTTTGGGAATATTCCCTCTCATCATGAGGCTCACTTTACCTCCTCTTTGTGAAAGTAAGAGAACCCAGACACAGAGTTACATTAAGCACTCACCAAGCACACTCACCTCTCTTTCTTGAAATTACAAGCATAACACTCTCATGTGCTGGAAAGCAAGAACTAAGGCAACTATCTAAGATAATGGCAATTGGGCCATCATACCGGATGGGACTTCTATAGAAAACGGTGTGAGGTCTAGTTGGAACTTCACACCAGGGAGATCCCCTCAATGTTGGTGGGTCCAACACTATCAACATTTCTTGCACTAGAAGGAGGGCAACTAGTTGTTTATGGATGAATGTCCTTTTAACCCCACATATCCATCATTTGGTCAAGGCAGTAACACAAAATCCCTTTCTCCCACGTGAAACTTTGAGGATGGTTACTTCTCACCTCTCAGATCTGAACAAGAAATTTCATATGATCACCTTCGGTAAGTTGGTCCCATCACCATTAGTTTTCCAAAGTTGTTGGACCGATTCCAGGAGTACACAATCTTCCCTCTTCGTAGAGGAAGAAAAATACTACACCCACAAGAGTGGTAGTCTCGTTTGTTGAAGAAGTGATCCTCACCACTCTTGAAGAGCTGACAGAAGCTATTGAGGATGAAGAGAAACCTCCTTTTTTCCTACAAGGAGAAGAAGTTAATAAAACACTCTTGGGCTTAGTTTCCTGTGTAGGTAGCAATGGGAAGGCAGCCAAGGAGGTAGAGGCAGAGGTGGACCAACAGATTTGGAGGTTGAACCATATGATTCAGAAGAAGAGGAGGAGTACAAAGAAGAAGACAACACAAATGATCAAAATTTAGAATGGATGACATAGAGCCCATTGGCACTCCATGGTTCCTTGCACAAAATTCCAAGGCATGCAAATAATTTGTTAACGAAATATGACCCTGACAAAGCAATGAAGGCATAAAATCATCTAGACACATTCTACCTACATCTACAAACACTCAAGGTGCATTATGATGATATTGCATGTATACTATTTCCATGTACCTTAGATGGTAGAGCAACTGTATGGTACCACAACCTTCCTGTCAACTCCATTCAGAACTGGGGGATGTTCAAGATAATCTTCCTTGAGAAATTTGCTGATGAGAAAACCCTTGCCATGTTGTTGAAATAATTGGGTAGTCTTAAGATGGGGCAAAAAGAGAAAGTGAAAGAATTCAACCAGAGATTTAACCATATTCAGAACAGGTTCACTACAGACACTAAACCTCATCACTCCATCACAATCGACTGCTACACATTTGCATTGTTGACTAGCATTGCGAAGTTCAACAAGTGAGCTACGAAACCAACACTATCTAGAAATTTCCATGAAGCAATTGATGTGGAGAAAGACTTGCGCATGATTGGATTCATTGTAGACGATGAACAATGAAGGACTCTAATGACACAAGCAGAAGGTCCTAGGCTACTCTGAGTAAGGTGAAGGAAAAAGTAACAAGTGAAATTTAGACCCTTACTCATCTCCTTAAGTCCTAGACAACTAAAGTAGTATAACTCAAGCAATGGATAAGCGGGACAACACCAAGTAGCAGACCTCCCAGTTTTGTGTGCAGAAAGAATGCGACATCAGGGAACAACACCATGGAAAATTTTAGGGGCTAATATTCGCAGGTGGGCTAATTTTCGATGATTTTTCCAAAAAAAAGATTCACCAATTTCTATTTTTTCTAAAAATGATTCACCCAAATTTTACAATATAAAATTATTTTATCTTAAAAATCGCCAACGTTATATAGATACTATATATAAAATCATTATACATTTGAATAATTTTACAAATATATTAATAAACATTTTATAGTTTTCATATTCGGGACTAGTGAGAATCGCCAATGTTTTAAACTTCATGATAATTTTCCATCCTTAAAATTTTCCCTGAACAACACTAGTCACCCGACTAAAACTACATAGAGTTCAAATGTTGTGTTTCGAATAGGTCTTCTTGGTAAGGGCAACTTCTATGATTTCCACCAAGTGCAACAATTAGACAAGAAATGTGCAGATTGGAACTAAGTCATGGACTTTGTGGCTTCAAGGATGAAAGATCATTTTAATGCGAGTGAGCAAGTTTAGCCATAAGACAAAGATGATGAAGAGGATATTTCATCTGATGAAGCTCTGAGTTTTGGGCATGTAGTTAACAGGTACCAGTGTCTAAACGCTTCTCAGAAGAAACCAACCACTAGAAAAGAGGCCCCAAAACAGAACAAACGATAAAAATTTAGTAGTAAAGTGGCTTCTACTGTGATTGAGATACCAAAAGAGAAATTCAAGCAACTATTTAGAAAAATTGAGCCACTAGTACCTTCAACACAAAAAATACAAAGCAAGACTGGGACGACAACTTCAATGAAATATACATCCATGAGAAACTCACTTCAGAACACTCCACCAGACGATACTTCCCCTAGACAACTTGCTGAGTCTTCCTACATTAGACTACAATATTGTTGAAGACATGAAGAAGACCATTGCAAACATCTCCCTGTACGAACTTTGCAAACTCACGGGTCAGCGAGATATTTTGTTGTGCGAACTAAGGAAAAACTGCACATACAATGTTGCCTCTTCTTGCAAGGGACCAAGTAAGTCTCCCAGATCACTTGCATCTATACTCAATTCACAAAGAAGAAGCGAACTCGCTCTTCCCTTAATTTTTGTTATCGTTTGAAATATTCAACTTTCATTTCCACAACTATTTGGTTGACTCTGGTGCATCAGTTAATGTGATGCCCTTCTCCATTGCTAAACATATCAATATGAAATAGAGTAGTACAGTCGCATAGATCATCCAACTTGATCGAACATGTGTACTAGCCATTGGTGAACTCCGGGATGTGATCATCCAGTTATCGTCCAACGGACAAGTTCACCAATGCATCAACATTGTGGTAGTGAACATCCAGGAAGCATATCACTCACTTCTCAGTAGACACTAGTCGAGTAAGTTGCAAGGATATTTTGCTACAGACTAGTCACACTTATGGCTTTTGTATCAGGGAAGAAACAACCAGAATCGAGTGTTGTCCAAGAGGTATATGAAACACAATGTTACTCCCTTAGATGGTCATAATGAACTATTGGATTTCACATAACTTTTTTTCGATAATTGCTTTTTGGAAATGCAACTGGTTTTCTATCTTGCACAACTGAGCCCCACCCCACCAAATACACTTTTGGGTCTCCTTCCTTGCCCAACTAGTGAAAATGAAACTTGTACAATACTTTGTAACAGTAGTAGCAGTAGTGTTAGTAGTACTAGAGTGGCAAGTGGTCCTTGTACAGATGACTTGTGGACCTTGTATTTTGATGGAGCCAATCACAGGATGGCTCTGGAGCAGGGCGTGTTTTGATTGACCCATGGAAAAGAAAGCCTTTAGTCTCAAGACTCTTGGAATTTGAGTGCACAAAAAACACTGTTGAATATGAAGCACTTGTCATGTGTTTGCACAAATCTCCCAGCCTCAATGTTGCTATGCTAAAAGTGGTAGGTGATTTAGAGATTATGGTACGATAGGTATGTAACACCGTACACTGTGTCTCACCTCATCTTAAAGGTTACCAACAAGAGGTATGGTGGCTTATTTATAATTTCCAAGCTTTTAATATCACATTTGTGCCAAGAATGGGAAATGTAGCTGCAGGCACTCTGACAAATGCTGCTGCTAAGATAACACTGCTTAGGGATAGATTTACTGTTGAAATTTTATATAAGCCATCTATCGCTAACAACATAACTAATTTCCATTTTTTTGATGATGATGAACAAATATTGCATTTTATGTCCAATGCTAACATTTTGAAAGATGCATCCATAGATGAAGACATGCACGAGGAGTTTCTGCAAGACAAACCTTATGACAACAAAGCAAACACCACTCCCAAGGGTGTGGTATCACTTGAGAAAATCTACGATTTTCAGAACTACTTCAAAGGGTCTAGGAACACCAAAACCCATATTTTTACACTAATGCATAGACAAATCAATTTAGGAACAGAAAGAGATATGAAGTTTGTAAATCCCGGTACATGCTGTACACCAGACGAATAGTAAGCCTTTGTTTGCCTATTCAGACAATACAATGATGTATCCGTGTGGACATACGATGATTTGAAAACATATGACATGTGAATAATCCAACACGTCATTCCAATCAAAGAAGGGGTCAATCTGTTTCAGCAGAAACTCAGAAAAGTCCATTTGTCTCTTGAAACCCTCATACAAAAAAAATTGCCTAATTTGTTGGATGCTTGGATCATATACAAGGTTTTTCATTCTACTTGGGTTTCAAATTTAGTTCATGTAAGAAAGAAGTCTCGGGAGATTCGCTTGTGCGTAGATTTCTGAAATCTTAACAGGGCATTGGGCAAAGACAACTACCTTGTTCTATCTATGGAGTACATCTTGCAAACAGTATTTGGAGCTAAAATGTTCTCTCTCCTTGATGGATTTCCTAGATATAACCACGTTTTGGTAGCAAAACCTGATAGACTTAAAACTACTTTTCATACCAAGTGGTGTATGTTCACTTACAAAATAATTCCATATGGGCTTGTAAATGTAGGCACAACCTTTCAATGTGGTCTGGAAATCACCTTTCATGGGATCATCTGACAGAGCATGGTGGTTGACCTTGATGATGTGACAGTCTTTTCCAAAAAGTGGTTAGACCACCTATGCCATCTTAATAATATCTTCGAGCGATGTTTAAAGTACGGGATATCCTTGAATCCCAAGAAGAGCATATTTGCAGTTTCTGAGGGGAAGCTCCTTGGGCACATCATCGCCAATAGTGGAATCAAGGTTGATCTAAATCGAGTTCAGACTATTACGCAGATTCCTCACCCAGTCAACAAGAAAGCTATGTTGTCCTTCTTGGTGAAGACAATCAGTCATTGTGGTACTATGTCTTCCCAAAATTACCATTATTACAGATAAAATTGGCCTAAAAACTAAGCTATACAATTTACTTCTATCCTCTATTGACAGGCTCTGGTAGACAGAGAAAACGATTTCATCAGAAAATGCACTGTAATTTTCAGATTGGGAAAAATCTAGGGATTTTTGAATCCACAAGGAAGGCACATGTAGAATGTTTTCACCAAGAGAATTCATTACATAGAATCTTTGTGGGTATAAAGATGAGGTTAACCAACTACTGAATTATGGGAAAAAGAAAGTTTGTGGAATACTTGCAGTGAATAAGCCAAATTTAACTATTCTTGCAGAGATTTCTGACTCAAACTCAATGGCTAGAATATTTTGATGGAGTTCCATTAAATTTAATGGAGAAAAATGGTCGATAATATCATATTCCATGTCCATTAAAATTATATGGGTGGAAGAAACAAATAAAGTGGGTTTTTTTGGTTATTTTCAGATTTACTTTAAAAAACAAAATGTAGTTGAAGACTCATAATACCTGGTAGTTCGAAAGCTACTTGATGACAAAGTCAATTGTCGACGTCTATCAAGAGTAGAAACTAGAGGGAAAATGGCAGATAAAATAAAAGAATTGAGTAAAATTGTTTTTATAGATAAATGGTGGAAAAATTATAATTAAGGTAATGGAGAGTTCAGACAACACAGTACAGAAGGGTAACGTGGTGACCATCTTGGTAGTTGACATGGAAGTGTGGTGGGTGAGGTGGCATGAGGTGGAGTGACATGGAAGTCACGATGTGGAAACCACCGTCTGGGGGTGGTTTCGTCCCTTTGTGTCATAAGGGTTGATCACAATTGTCAATCACCCCAACATTGAATTCTTGAAACCGCTTGCTCAAGGGCACCCCACAGTATAAATGTCAAGCTAGTTATGATGTCAGAGTCATTGTAAGTGCATGCCCGATGTATGGTACAACAATGCTTTTTGACAGCTCCGAGATTTTTAACAATTTTCTCTGCTTGGCACTTGCAGGCCTCGACCACTCTCTTTAAAATATATTTTTATTTTACCAACCCAAACTTTGGGCATGCACCATAGTCTCTGTCCAACTATAGTCTATACTTTTCTTTTAGTAGACATATATGTCTATTTTCTTTTATGATTTTATAGTTTTTTTCAACTAAGAAGAAAAATTAGTATAGCATATTCACTGTGATTTTACAAGATAACATAATATGGTGAGAGATTCCAAAATATATATATATACACATAATATATTATTGATAAAATTGCCTTCCATGTTTCTTATGTATCATTAGAATTCTCCCAATTATTATAAATATTAATTTATGAGGTTTCTTAAAATTTTCTTGAATTTTCTCCACCAATTTGAAAAATGAGGAAAACCATCAACACCATTCAGGGAGTGATAGATTAGAGTAGATAAAAGCGACATGCTTTAAAGAAATAAATACCCTACATATTTAGAGTGTATTGATCTAAGACACACAAATTCTCATAGAAAAACAATAATCAACCAATAATTGATGTTTCTAAAGCAAAACTTCTTAGGTATTATATTATATTTAGAAAAATAAAAACACTATTGCTACTGCTACTATTTAAATTAATTAATATTTAATACATTTTAATTCATTAATAAATTTTAAATTATAAAACATAATAGTAATACTCAAAATCTATATCATGTAGCACTCGTAATTTACTACTACACAATTCATTTAAATTCATTAATAAAAAAGACCATAATCAACTAATAGTTGATGTTTCTAAAGGGAAAACTTCTTAGGGTCTTCTATTATATTTAGAAAAATAATGTTGTTGGTGCTTAAATTCATTAATATTTATTAAAGTTTAGTTCATTAATATTTAATAAATTTTAAATTATAGCACATAATAGTAATACTTAAAATGTGTGATGTAGTACTGAAAGCATACTCGTAATTTATATGGAAATTGGATTTTTGATTAAAAAAAAATGCTCTGCTTTATTTTATAATTTTTTTTTATGTTTTATGAGAAAAGGAAATTCATAAAATTTTCAAACTAAATAATAAAATTAAACAATAAAAATACATCTTCATAAATCACTTCATGCTTTATATCTCATAAATCACTTAAACGAAAATATTAGTATATATCTCTTATACTAAATATGAGGAGTTTATGGGATTCTTATTAGAAATGTTGGATAAACCATGCAGAGAGAAACATGGATGAAGAGGAAACACTTGAACAATGCAGAGAGAAACATGGATGAAGAGGAAACACCTAGACTATATATGGATGGGATCATAGCAGTGGGCCATCAATGGATAGAAGATGAATTTCTAGTAGGTTTTCTGAGTGAACTCCAAACTATTCATCTACCTGTCATACAATATATACAAATTTATACTGCTGATAGTTTCCTATAGTAGCGAAAGGTCCAACAAACGTATAAAGGGGCGTAGCAACAAAACAATGTCAAGCAATAAGTGCCTAATGCAATACCATATCTGAACTACCACTGAAATGGAAATCAAATTGAATACTGGGCACACCAGACACATTGTAACACAATGTAAATTTAGTCATCGCTTCAACTTGATCAGGAGCTCTTTTGATATCAGATCTGAGAAGAAAATTTAGCTACAATTTGGTTATACACTGCCTGGGGAATGGTAGTTGAAGAAGTGTTTGAATCCAAAGTTAGTTATTTTCCCACTTCCCGTTGGAAAACTCAAGGTGTCTGTCGGCAGATTCCAGGTGGTGTATCCCGGGCTATAGTCTGGAGAAGGGATCCGCAACCCATAGTAAAGCGTATACTCTGGACAAGTCTAGATATGTCCCCGACAAGTTATGTGAGCACGTCCCCTTCGAGTTATCATATTCACACACCTCTACACTTTGGATCTGCACACTGGATAGGCAGAGCAGACGATAACTTCTTGCGAGTAAAAATGGTGATGTATCTAGGGCAGTGCACATCACATTATTGGCTGTGTCCACGAGGAGCAATAAATCTTGTGAAGCAATGCCAACCAATAATTCGATGTATTACTCGTTGAAGCCGACGATAATATTATCATAAGGCACTAGAAGCTCCTCCACTCTGATCCCTCATGTCATAGAGCTTCGCGCGAGAAGGGTCATAGACATTCCATTACACAACAATATTGCACCACATGGCTGCAATGAGAGGATGATCAAGAAAATCAGATTTAACTTGGAGGCCACCATGTTCACGATTCAGCAACTACCCTCTGAATGAATAATGTGAATAATGTGAGAAATGACAATATATCATTGAATATAAGTAGGTAACATTGAATTAAATTAATATTAATATGAGTTAAAGGCCGGCTTCTGGTTGGAATTTTAAAACAGATTTATTTATCAAATTTGATTATTTTTACCATTTTTAGTAAGTTTTTATAATTCTAAAGAAAGATCTTGAAATTTGATTTTCATTCTTTTTTTTAATTTTTTGCAATTTTAAAAAATATCTCCACTATATTTCACCAAAAAGTTAGTGGACAAATTTTCCTATCAATTTCCATCCCTAGTCCCAAATGACAATTACAGCGAAACAAATGAGGGAGTACGATCTCCATCCCGATCAGTTCTGTGGAGTCGAGGGTCTCTGTCAACTAAGTGACGTTTAATGAGTCTAAGTGAATGGCCAGTTTGTGGATTGCAGGTGTTCCTATCCTCTTTTAATCCGAATAATCGCAAGTCAAATAATTGACTTAATTGTTGTTCGTAGCATTTAAGATATTAAGGAAATTCATAATCTAATTTTATTTATGAAGTTGATAAATTGAACTGATTTATTTAATTTTATATAATAGAAAGTAAATTGTCATCCATTCTTTACAGGCCATTAAAAACGTCGAGAGGAGCTGGAAGAGGCACTTCAGGAAGAAGTATTACAAGAATGCAATCAAGAATTTTATGGTGAATATCTGTTGAGGCCATGGAAGGTTATCGTGTTGCCGATTGGGTGTTGCGTTTTTGCTATCACTGTAGCTTCTATGAATGCACCGACAAATTTCTCCACCCTGAGAACTCCAACTAGACAGGGGGCCATGGTGTTTCTATGCTAGTCCAACATTTGATAGGGAATTTACGATGGATTTTCTCTACCCGTAAATATAATCAGAATATACATGATTAAACTCACAAATTTTCTATTGAATTTCTTTAACCATAAGAAGAGTGTAATTTTGGATTTTTCCCTGCAGTTTTCATCCTATTTACAATGGTTTGTGAGTCTCCATGTATGTAGAAAGAGGTTATTCCATGAGAAATTACTCGTCATACGATTAATTTTAAAGAAAATAGTTGAATATAGTTATTTTTTTGTTACTTTAATATTTGCAACAAATGCTAAAGATATAATATTTTAGATATGAAGAATTCCATAAGACTTACACAAAGAGAATTTTTTTGCAGTTTCATAGACATTTCCCCTAAATGAGTTTCTAGACACATTTGGTTACAAGAGTCTTTCAAAACCTATGGTTATTTCGGAGATTTTTTGGTCCCCAAACATCGATTGTTTTTAGAAATGGAAATTTTGTGCCAAGATATGAGCAAGAACACTATTTTTTCCTTCCTTCCCATCTCATAGAAATGAAGATGATATTTATTCAATTTTATTAAGGATCCAAATACTAATCCATTCCAAAGAGGCCCAATAGACTGAGATGGGTTCTATGACTAATTTATATAAATTTAATTTGCAAGCCCTAAATACCCACTTGTTTTACCATACTTGAATTATCTTTCTATCTTTTCAGGTAATGAGTTCATATCTAATTTTGTGTAGTTATTTGAATTTAGCATAAAGCCCATGTATTTAGACCTTTATTGATTGCCAATGCTTGAGTGGAAAAAAGAGTCACAATTTGATGTTTTGCTTCAGTCATCATGCCCAAACAATAGAGTGAGGATTTTGAAAAATATATAAGCATTCCAATGGCCTTTGTGAATGTATATAGGATAATCTTTGAGTGTTGAATATGATCCAAGTTTCTATCTAATAAAATAATAATATCATGCACAAAGAGTAGGTGGGTCAATTAGCAATGATTGCCAATGGAGATGCCTTTCGAACTTGCCCTATTTTGGCATCCATAATGACTACTAAAGCCCTTAGCAACCAACAAGAAGAGTAGGGTAAAATGACATCCCTAATTGATTTTTCGATCCACATTAAAGAATGGGGAGGATCCTCCATTAATGAGAAGAGAAATAAAGGAAGTGTTAATGCAATTTAGTCCTGAAGAGACGAATGAGGGAAAAAACCCAAAATGAATAAAGACAAGTCTGATATAAAACCAACTAACCCTTTCTAAGGCTTTAGAGAGATTCACTTTGTACAAGATATATTTTTGGTACTTTTCATAGATAGAGTGGACTGGCCTTCTTGGGAAAGACTAATAGCTTCAAGAATTTAATCTCTTATTAGTAACTGAAATGATTTAGGGGAGGTGTGTTCCACAAGGATGTATTTCAAATGGATGAAAATGATTTTGATATGATTTTGTAAATGGTGCTAGATGATAAGGATAAGGGTCAAAACATGCTAAAGGAGTTAGGATGGTAAGCTCTTGGGATCAAGGCAATGGAAGTACTGTTGAATGGTGCCAAACATTACCCAAATTATGTGGGAGAATCTCATAACCCTTATTAGATCATCTCACAATAAGTCCAAATATTCTAGATATAATGATATAGGAAGATCACCTCGCCTAAGGATCTTCCCTTTCTAAAAACTATGAAGCACCTATTCAAGAAGATGTTGTAATGTCAGCCATTAGGTTGTCATTTTCCTCATCATTTACAAGCCTAAGAAAGAGTACAACCATTTTTAAGATTTGATCTATTGTTTCATCTGTTTTCTTAATGAATAGTATCTTTGAAATTTTTATAACCTTCCTGGGAAATGTCTTTGAATGTGAAGGCTATGGATCCACCTTGTCTTTCAATCTCCCAAATGGTGCTCATAGTATTGCAATTACTTGTACTCTTGAGAAAATATTGTGTACTTTCATCCCTATCTTGAAGCTAGAGATATGTACTCTTCTTTTGCCACTCCTTTTATTAATCCGGAAGGATTTCCTTCTTTTTGCTTCAAGGTCTCTAATATATTCCGGATGGTCTACAAAACCATTTTACAAAAGTTTTATGATCAATGGAAACATTTATATTTTCTCTGATATCATCTAGGTATTGTGTATCTAGAGCATCTTTTTGGTTTTCCCACTTTGAGATACCACTTTGGAAAATTCCAAGTTTCCTTGGAACTCGCTTAATGGGGATTCTAGGGAAGTAGGGAATAAGGAGCATGAGATTGTGATCAAAATCACCACCTATAGTGACCCATTGACACATTCTAATGAAGGGATTTAGAAAAGCCTTATAAATTAGGAAATAATTTAGGCATTTTGAGACTTTAACAATCCCAACATATTTATTTTTCTAGATAGGCTAAAGTTCTTGCGGGATGATGTCAATGAGTCTCGCATCATCGAGATGTTAAATGAGAAACTTTGAGAGCAGATGAGGATTCTTTAGGGGACCCTAGACCTTAGATTGCACCTAGTTAAAATTTAGGTAAACACCCATAATCGTATTTTGAGGAGCAATGAGGTGTGTCATGAAGCAACTTTACCAAAAGGATTTCCTCTCAATATCAGGTTTATAGATATTGCAGTGGATGAAGGACATATCAAGATCATATGATAATATGTATGGGGTTATCCTTAAGTGAATATACCAGATCCACTTTAGATACATCGAGTATTCAAACACATTATGAGCCCTCGTAAATGCCAAAATGCATGCAACGAAATAAGGTCCTACTAGGGAGAAGTTATTGTAATAAAGATTTTGTCTACTCGCCCTCTGCCATTGTTTCTTGAAGAAATATGATGTGATGATTGTGCATTTATATAAGTGTTTTTATCAAATAAATTCTTAAAGATATTGGCCAATCCCCTATAGTTCAAGGATAGCAAAGTCATTTGTGAGTCATATGGGGGGGTGGTTCTATAAGCAACACAAGTATGGAATTTTCTTTCCCTAAACAAATCTCAATTTTTCTTGATTTTAAGCTAGCAAGAGGAAGGATTTTCTTTCTCTTCTAGAAACGTTTGATCCCCTCTATCTAATAAACCATTCATATTTCCTATAGGCAATGTAGGGATTTTGAGAGAGTGCATAGGTTGTAAGTAGGGGAAGAGGATGGAGTGGAAGATGAGGTGGACTTGCAACAAAGGAGGGAAATATTTAATATACGGAATGTGGTGGTGCAAGTGGGTATAGCAGGATTGAAGGAGGATAGTGAAGAGGAGATAGGAAATAGAGACCTAAGGGGAAGGATAAATAATCCTAAGGCTTACTTGGGGAAGGGGATGTAATGGATGAAATATGAGTAGTTGAATGATGTGGAGCTAATGAATTAATTAAAGGAAAGAAAATACTAGAGGAGGGATGGTTTTACAAACATGGAAGGGAAAAGCGTTGTAAAGAAGTTATTACAATGTGGGTGCCTCCTTATAATTAGAACTTAAAACTAGTGGGGAATTCTTTGAGTGAAATACCTCCTTTTGAGCCATATGAAGAGAGATTTGTTCTACTATTGGGATGTCTAGAGGAGAGGGGACTAGAGAAAATGAAATTTTCAAGTGATTGGGAGGCGAAATAGAGTAAATAGCATCCTTATGAACCCACCTCTTCTTTGGATTTTCAACGGGACATTCCTTTACCAAATGGATGTGATCTTGCAAGTGGATGTGTTTGAATGGAATGGCTTTATATTCCAAAATATAATGATGAAACAATTGTCCCAAGTTGATATGCATTGAGTCTTGCAAGCTTGAGGTTAAATTTATCCATACTAGAATTCAAGCCATGCTCATGTGTCAAAATTGTTTAAAGAAAAGGTCAGAATTTCAAAAGAAACTAAATTGTTCCATATTTCCTTAAATGCATACTCATAATAGAATAGTATAAAAAAACCTAGATGCTAGAACCAAATAAATACTAAATCAATTTTTTCAAGCAGGAATAAGTATTCATTGTCCATTTTTTCACAAAGAGTGCTTGCAAGTCTCTAGACTGATGACCCTATAAGATATTGTGAGCATCATCCCCCAATTTTTCAATCCATACCATCCAACTCTTATCCAAAATCATATAACATTAAGAATGACATAAAATAGGGAAGAAATAAGTCTTAATCCATTTCCAAAGAACAAATTTTCACACCCTTTTACTCTTGAATATTTCGATGACTGCATAAAAGTTTTATGTGTGTAATTTAGCTATATGTCCTTACCCAAGACCAATATGGATTCCTCCATTTGATGTATGTCATTTAGGGAGGCCACTTCCAAGATTTCGCCATACTATTAATAGTATGAGGTTGGCATTGGAAAAATTAGAATTTTTCAATGATAAAATGACGTATATACGACGTGTTCCATTTATTGATTTCTACCTTTGTCATTCTAAGCCTATGGCTTCACAAACACTACCATAGAGAATTTGTATGAAGCTAACATTACCTACCTATAGTCATCTTTCTATTCCATATGGAATAAATAAATGAAAGTCAATGTAGTTTCATTATCTATGTAATCTAGAGTCATCTTTCTGTTCCATATGGAATAAATAAATGAAATAAATGAAAGTCAATGTAATTTGGGTGATTTATTTATTACTATTGAAAAAGATTTGTCGTTGAAGGATAGATGGTGAAATGGGAATCAATTTATAGTTATGAGCTAATTTTAATTTTAAAGATTATCATATTTTTTTTCTAAAAATAATATGTAAGGATTTGTTTTCACAAAATAACTGGATTTTTTAAACTTATCAGGAGTTTAGATTATATATAATATATAATATATAATAATTGAATTACCTAAAAACCCAGGGAGAATTTGAATTAATTCAAATTAATCACATCTTATCTTCTCTATATATATGAATCATTTCTTCGCTAAAATTTATATACTTAAAATTAAAATAGATTATTATATCATTTAGTATCTAAAATATAAAATTGTTACTTAAAACTTTTGTATGTGCAAACAATACAAATCAATCTATATCACTCACAATAAGTTTCATATCTTACATAAAATTTTAATTAATACAAATTGTCTATAAAATAATTGTTAAGTTGAATTTTTAATTAAATCTAAGTTATATTTAAATTTATTAATTAATGTTGTCATTTTCTTAAATTACGTGTGTTTAATTCAACACCAACATCATGGGTGAAAAGATGCAATGAGTCTCACATAACATATTTTTCTTGAGTATATACTAACACAACAAGATTTGCAAATGTGGTTGATATATGTTGAATGACATGATATTCTTCCTTTTAACATTATTTTGTTTACAAAACATATAATCCATATATCATATAACAATCCATTTCATAGGATTACATAAAAATTCATTTAATTTCCTTTATAAGATCATGTGAATCAATTGTTTTTACCTAAACCATGGATAAAGCAAATAAAGACTATGGATTTTACTCCTAAAACATTCTCTTTGAGCTAGAAACCATTTGTAAACCCTATAGCCACAATAAATACACTAAATATGCCATGTTCTCCAATTGAAAAATTAGGGTACCAATTTCATTGATTATGGGTGACATGAATTATCCTTGTGACATCAAGCATGGGTTTAGAAAAGAAATCGTAGATTTTCACTAAATCCATAGTTTTTCGACTCAAAAGCAATTTGAATAGCCTTGAGTCAATAAAAAATAACCAGATATAAAATATTTATATTTTCCTTATAGAAAAACAACAAGAATGAATTCCATAGATTAGAGCCAATGTATGTTCTGGTTCAATAACCCATGTTTTAGGGTCCTAACTAAAATGTTTCCATTTATTTGTAACTTTTATTTATATATATAGATATATATGTATATATATAGTCTCAAAACTTAATAAAAGGCAGAATTTTTATCATAAAAAATCACACAGATAAAACATGATAGTTTTTATGTTGAAAAACATGTTATCGTCTTAAATGTTAAAATAGATAAAATTACACATTTTCCATTTTGTTTTATTTAAAAATACATGAAAAGTAGAAAAGGCAACAACCTATACCCATTCAGTCACCCCCATGAACTCAGAAAGTATATTTATTGCCAATGTATGTTCTCTGAAGTCGAGGGTCTCTATCACAAGAGGCATATTTAATGAGTCTAGGTGAATTGGCCTGTTTGTCGATTACGGGCATTGCTATACTCCTGATTGAAAATATTCACAGGCCAAATAATGGACTCCATTATGGTTCTTCATCGATATTTAATATGTTTTATTAAATCTGCTATGTAAACAAATTCACTTCGGTAGTGAATTAGTGTGATTAGTCATATCTCGAGCTGCTGCTTTAAGACGTCGTCATATTTTTTTAATTGCCATATTGTTTTACTAGATCGTTGTTCTCGGCAATTACGTATTCAATTTAAAAAAACACTAAATATTATATATTAGTTTAAAGAATGGAATAACTACACAATTTTTATTTTTAATAAATTATTTATTTAGACTTTGAAATAATTTACTTAGGAATGTTTTGTAAGAATAATATATTTTCCCGGATTTTAGTAAATTCAAAAGAAAAAATAATATTTATATATATCTATATATATATATATAATATATAATTATTTAATATATTTAAAGTTTAACATAAATTATGTTACTTATTAATATATTGTTTTTCTTATGGCTAAGGTTAAAAAGTGAAATATTTTACCATAATTTTTATCGTGGTTATAATAACAATAAGCCAACATTGGTGTTTTCCAATACTTTTTATTATATATATATATATATATATTTGCTTTTCTTTTATATAGTCCACATTCTTTATTTAATTTAGAGAACATTTTTTTTTAAAGAATACTTATCAATTCTGTGTTGATGGAATCAACACATAGCCCTCATACTCTGTTGCATATTACACCTCTTAATGACATTAAAAAATGGTCTCACATATATTGTTATATAGCATATCAAAAAGAAAAAAATATATTGTTCTTATTGGCGTTCTTCATTCTTTGTGATTTTAAAAATTATCTCTCTTCACATCTAGTCCAATCATCAATAAGGCATATAGGATGGAGTTTCTATGCTTCATCATGATCGTAAGATACATGAGTAAATTGAGATATTTTCTATTGAATTTAACAGTAAGAAGAAGAGTGTAATTCCAGATTTTTGTTACTCTTTTCATCCAATTTCCAATAGATTGTGAGTCCCCATTTATGTGGAAGGAGGTTATTCCCTATGAAATGACTAGTTGCATGATTAATTTTAATGCAAATAGTTTAGGATAATTATCTTTTCTTATCCTAACATTTGAATCAAATGATAAAGATGAGAAAGGAATATTTCCACAACCTCCACACAAGAAGGGGGAGCCTTGCTCTTCCCTATATGCCTTTACCTTGAATGAGTTTATAGACCCATCTTGCTATAAGAGTCTTTGAAAGCTAATGGTTTCTTTTTTTATCCCCAAACCCCTAGTGTTTCTTGGAATGGAATTTTTGTGCTAATATATGATAGAGAACATTGTTTTTTCCTTGCTTCCCAGCCAATATAAATCAAGAAGATAGTTGCGTAATTTTGTGCAGTATCCCAATAGGAATCCATGCCAAAGAGCCCTATAAACCAAGATGGATTCTATGAATAATTCATAGAAACATAATTTTGCAACCCTAGATATGCACTTGTTGCACACTTGAATTATATTTTCTATCTTTTCGAGTAGTACGTGCCAATCTAATTTTGTGTAGTTATTTGGACTTAGCATAAAGCTCAAGTATTTTAGACCTTAATTGATCCTCACTGCTTGAGTGGAAAGAGGAGTCATAATTTGATGTTTTTATTCAACCATCATGCCCTAGCAATATGGTGAGGATTTTGCGGGACTTGTAAGAATTTTTATGGCCTTTGTGAATGTATCTAGGAGAAGATATGAGTGTTGAATATGATCCAAGTTTCCATCTAGGAAAATAAGAATATCATCCACAAAGAGTAGCTAGGTTAGTTAGTAGTGACTAGTAATGAAAATTCCTTTGAAACTTGCATATTTTTGGCATCCATAATGAGTTTGCTAAGGTCCTTAGTGACCAACAAGAAGAGTAGGGAGGGGAAAATGACATCCCTAATAGATTTATCTATCCACATTAAAGAATGAGGAGCATGATCCATTTATTATAAGTGTAAGAAAGGAAGTGTTGATACAGTTTATAACCCAAGAGAAGAGGGGGTGACAAAACCCGAAAGGAGTGTAGGAAATAGTGAGAAGAGCCAACTAACCATGTTAAAGGATTTAGAGAGATTCTCTTTGTACATGATATCTTTTTGGTTCTTTTGTGGATTGAGCGGAGGCCTTCTTGTGCAAGACCAATAGCTTCAAGAATTTGACTTTTTGTTAGGAACTCAAATTGCTCATGGGATATGTGTTCCAAAACGACTCCTTTCAAATGGATCGAAATGATTTTGGACATTATTTGGTAAATGGTGTTAGATAACAATATGGGTAAGAACATATTAAAGGATTTAGGATGGTAAAATTTTGGGATTATGGAAATGAAAGTATTGTTCAATTGTGTCATGATTTACCCAAAATGTGTGGGAAAACTTGATGACCCTTATTAGATCATCTCACAAGAAATCAAATTGTTCTATATAGAATGTTCTAAGAAGATCGATATTCAATTTTTGAAAATTATGAAGCCCATATCCAAGCAGATTTTGTAATATCTGCTATATGGTTGTCATTTTCGTCTTGATTTTAAAACCTAAGAAAAGATCTAGCCATATTTAAGATTTTGTCTATCATTTCTTAGTTTTCTAATGACATATATATCTGAAATTTTTGCAGCCTTAATGGGAAATGTGTTCGAAAGTGGAGGTTATGCTTCCACCTTGTCTTTTAATCTCCCAAAGAATTCTTATAGTCTTCCAATGGTTCGTAATATTGAGAAAATATTGTGTATTATTTCATCCACAACTTGAAGCTAGAGGTATCTACTCTTAATTTTTCACTCCTTTTATTTATCCTGTAGGATTTTCTTTCTTGTTTCTTCCTCGTCTCTAATATATTCTCGATGGTCCACAAACCAATTTCCAGAAGTGCTATGATAAAGGGAAACATTTTTTTTCTATGTCAACAAAGGCTTGTGTACCTTGAGTCTTTGTTTGTTTTTCCCACATTGAGATAACCACTTAGGAGAATTTTAAGCTCCTTTGGAACTAGATCAATGACGATTCTAGGAAAGTAGGTAATAAGGAGAATCAAACCTTCTTGGTAACATCATAAATGGAGGAATGTTATAGTCAATGAGGTTTTATCTTAAGGGATTAGGTGGATTTAGGGGAGAGGAATCAAATTCAAGGAGGATGATATTGTGTTAATAATCACCACCTACAATGGCCCATTGGTGAATTCTAAGGAAAAGATTAATGAGAGATTTATAATCGGGGAAACATTCTAGGCACTTTGAGACTTCAACCATCCCAACATAATTATTTATTGAGATTAGTTAAATTTTTAGTGGGATGATGTCAATAAGTCTCACATCATCCAAATCTTTAGTGAGAAAGTTCAATATGGGAATAAGAGTGGCTGAGAGAGCCTAGATCTTGGATTAGACCAAGGTAAAATTTAGGTGAACACCCACAAAATTATTTTAAGTAGAAACCATGTGCATCTTGAAGAAATTTTCCCAATAGGATTTCCTATTTATATAAGGATTATATATATTGTAGTAGATGAAGGACATATCAATATCATATGAAAATAGTTATGAAGGCAACCCTAATTAAGTAGACCAGATCAACTTTAGATACATAGAGTGAGTATGCCAACCTAATACGGGCCTTATTGAATGCCAAAATGCATAACATGAAACAAAGTCCTAGTAGAGGAGAAGATTTTGTAATAGATATTATGACTTCTTTCCCTCCGTCATTGTTTCTTGAAGAAATATCACATCAGGATTGTGCATCACTATCACTCTTTTTACAAAAAACAATTTAGAGGGATTGGCCAATTCAATCTGCTTCAAGGATAGAAAAATCATTTGGGAGGCATATGGAGGGATGGTTGTATATGGGACAAAATTCTGGACTTTTGGTTCCCTATATGAATATCAACGTTCTCTAGATTTTAAGCCAACAAGAAGAAGGATTTTTTTCATTTGCTGGAACATTTGATTCCCTTTTTCTAGGAGACTAATTCTAGTACCTTATTTTGGTTGAAGCCCCACAAGGGGAACCACTTCGAGATGATATAGCGATTTTGAGAGAGAATAAACATTGTAGGGAAGGGGAGAGGATGGAGCGAAAGGAGAGGTGGATGTATAATAAAGGAGGGTGATATTTGAAATATAGAAAGTGATGTGCAAAGTTGGTATCAGAGGATTAAATGAGAAGAGTGGAGAGGACATGGGGAAGGAAAACCCTGAAAGGAAAAATAAAAGTGCTAATGGTTAATAGCAGAAGGGGAGTTATTAGATGAAATGGTAGTATTTTAATTAAATTGAGATAATGAGTTAATCAAAGGAAAGGAAAGAAAACATTAGGGATGATTTTACAAACATGGAGAGGAAAGGCCCCCTAAAGATGTTGTCATCAATGTGTGTGCCTCCTTGTAATTAGAATGTATAAATAGTGGGAATTCCTTCGAATAAAATATATCTTTCTTGGCCATACTAAGAGATTTGTGTTCTACCATTGAGGAGACTAGTTGAGAGGGGAGTAGAGATGGTGCAATTTACAAGGGATGCGGAGGAGAAATAGAGAAAAGAGCATCCTTGTGAACCTACTACTTCTTCAATTTTGAAAGGGGACATTCCTTGTCCAAATAAATATGATGATGTAAGGAGATCCATTTGAAAGGAATTCATTCACAGTTTAAGATCTAATGATGAAAAAATTGTAGAAATTCCCATTGTATATCAACAAATTATGTAATATACTAAAGCAAAATACAAGATCTACTTCTACAACAAACTTTGTAGAAGCTTAATTGAATTAGGAAAGATCAAATATAACACATATAATTGAGAATGAGAAATCAATCACACGTGAACACAGAAGAATAACCCATGGAAAGCCTCAGCCTAAAACCCCAATCTCTATATTATCATACAAGTGGAAATATGTTCGAGTTACAAAAAGAATCAACTCACAAACTATCCTGCTCTCTCTGCAATCAAACAATACTGCTCATAGATAGTCAAAGGCTCTCACAAGCTTCTCCTCTTCCCTCCAAGCCTCCTATTTCCTTGCACAGTTTTTCCACGGGTCCATTGCTTCCACTTGTGTGAATTCCCACCTCACACTACTCACTTGGCTCACAAATAACTGCACAAACCTGAAGGACATAATTCCTTCTGCATGGATGAGTTTCCTATATAGGAAAAATCCTCCAACTGATAGTACACTGTCCCATCATCTAATCTCAACTGGGTCTCTGACTGAACTGATATGGATGAGTTATTTATGAGAGAATATTCAATTATTTGAAGTACAATAGTTACATGCATCCATGCATTAACTAATTGAACTCACAATTAATTCAACAAACTGTTTGAACTACTCTAATTGGACTTGACTCAGCTAACTGAGACAACTAATTACAACTCAATTTTACAACTCATCCTTATCTCTTTAACTTATGCATAAATTCCTCAATTAATGGAGAAACTATTGCATGTCCCCACATAGACTTTCTGTTTGATTTTATACAACTAATTAACTCAAGATGAATTAATTAATTATTTTACGAATAGTTGCTAAGATCAAATTCGAATTTTACTTCTCAATTTTAGTTCAGGGAATAACTAAAATTGGAATATATCCTGAAATGCTATTTATAGAAATGTTATTTTTAGCACTTCCATTTTTCATTCCTTATTGCTATGTCCAACATTGGTACCTGAGATGATATTTATAGCAATGTTATTTATAGCATTTCTATTTTTAGCATTTCTTGTTGCCATTTTCAACACTCCCTCTCAACAAGAAAGGCAATCAACTTGAACCCGACCCTGAACCTTTGGAATGTTCTGCATGCAACACTTCTCCTAAGTGTTATTTCTCCAGCAACACTAGAAACAAAAAACTCCCAACTGACCTTAATGTTGAGCTAGCAAATTCCTCTGGTGCTGAAGCTCCCTCTGGTGCTGACAAGTGCTCCCTCTCTAACCTCTGAGCTGCTACAACCCTCCAAGCATGTCGAACTGTTGCACACCTCTCTATGCTATCCTGCACTGGTGCAACACTCCTGTGCTTCTCACGTTGTTGCTACCTGGTAGTTTTGTGTTGTCTTGGGATTCCTACATTGTAGCTCTCTTTGCTGCTCCATCTGTATCTGTCTATACCCACTCAGCCAGTCCTGTTACTCCTCATCGGGGCTCCCGTAGCAAGGTCTACTAAAAGAGGTTGGGTACCTCAATGATCATGCCCTTATTCGAGCCTTATTGAAACTATCACTCCACATCGCCCCACCTCCTACCTAGAGGTATCGATGCATGTAATCTCTCTACCCATTTGGCTCTAAATTTCCCCCTACTGGATGTCTTTGCATGAGTGGATGCCTCCACTCGGTCTCCTCTCAGCTTCTCTAATTGTGGCTGCTCCACAACCTCCTGAAGCTGCTTCACCAATTGTGGCTCCACCACAATTGTCTGAGACATTGTCTGGTGCACCATGTTGAAAGGTTGTGTACTCTCCCTCTCAACCACAAAGTCTCCAATATTTGTCTTGCTCCTCAAGGCTTTGCATGCATCTTAACCTTAAGAGCATAAAGGTTCTTGACTCGTGAACCAATCTTCTTCACCTGTCTCGTGGTGATGTGTGTAAGGAAAACCTTTCCCTCACTAAAGACTACATGATAGCCTTTGTCTTCTAGCATTGTGTTTGACACCAAATTTTTCCTCATTCTTGATACATACTTGACATAGTCAAGGTAATGCGATCTCCATTCTCCCTCTAAAAAGAACTGTGCCTATAGTTGAGACACTATACTTTTCATCATTGCCATCATTATGAGTATTTAGAGATCTCTCTCCTCCAAGGTACTGAACAAACTCTTGTCACTGGTCATGTGGAAAGAAGCTCCACCGTCAAGAAACCAACCACATCCCACCATGGATAAAACCGTGCATGTGAAGAGGGTTAAATACTACTTGAATTGTGAGGCCAATGCCTCACTTTCAGATCCTTCCTTGGATCCCATCTTTGATTTCTTTAGTGGACAGTTCGTAGCAAAATGGCCCACCTCACGAAAATGAAAGCATTACACTTTCGATTTGTCAAACTTCTTCCCACCATGGGAAGAACTTGATTTGGGATGAGAATCCTTCTCCTTCCCTTTCCTCACCTTACTTGCTAAGGGACAATTTTCTTCATCCTCCTTTGATGAAGAACCATCTTTGGTGCTTCTCCTTATCTCCTCCTGCATCAAATCCGACCAAAGTCGTTCCCAATATGGCAGTTTCTCTCTTCCATTTACCGAGTCTTGGTAGCTATGCCAACTTTTAGGAAGACCAAGAAGAGTAAGACTCACCATGTCATCATCGAATGTTGTGATCCCTACACTTCCAATCTCATGCTTGTAGGTGGTGAGCGTGTTTAGAGATGTAGAGATCGTATTTCCCTTTTCACACTTGATTTTCTGAATCTTGTCTTTCAGTGCCAGCTTCCTCTGATGATTGTTGTTCTGATATAGATCTTTCAATGTTTTCCATGTCAAAAATAATGTCTCATTCCCATGGAGACTTGAGACTATGTGGTCTTGAACTCCCTCCAGAAGGATTCTCCTTGCTCTAGCCACACATTTATTCCATTCTGCCAATTGATTAGCATCAGTCAGATTGGGGACTTCTTGATCAGTGAAGTTCTTTAGACCATTATCCTCTAATAATGCTTCCATGCAATCTTTCCAGGCTATATAATTTCAGTTGCCATCAAGGGCCTACTCGAGTCTCAAAACTGCTGAACGCCATTGGTGAAGTTGATATGTGATAAGAACTCGATTTTTATATTCATGAACCACAAACTTCAAACTTCTCCCTTCTTGTATACAGTTCTTCTCCTATGATCACCTTTGCTTTGATAGCATGTAGAAATTCCTACTATAGATCAACAGACTATGCAATATACTAAAGCAAAATACAAGATCTACTTCTACAACAAACTTTAGGGAAGATTAATCGAATTGAGCAAGGTCAAATAGAACACACATAATTGAGAATGAGAAATCAATCACACATGAACACAGAAGAATAACTCGGGGAAAGACTCAGCCTAAAACCCCAATCTCTGTATTATCGTACAAGTGGAAATATGTTTGAGCTATAAAAAGAATCAGCTCACAAGCTATACTGCTCTCTCAACAATCAAACAATGTTGCTCATAGAAAATCAAAGGCTCTCACAACCTTCTCCTCTGCCCTCCAAGCCTCCTATTTCCTTGTGAAGTTTTTCCTAGGGTCCTGTGATTCCACTTGTGTGAATTCCAACCTCACACTGCTCACTTGGCTCAGAAATAACTACACAAACCTAAAGGAGATAATTCCTTCTGCATGGATGAGTTTCCTATATAGGAAAAATCCTCCAACTAATAGTACATTGTCCCATCCTCTGATCTCAACCAGGTCTCTGACTGAACTGACATGCATGAGTTATCTATGAGAGAATATTCAGTTATCTGAATTACAACAAACTGTTACATGCATGCATGCTTTAACTAATTGAACTCACAATGAATTCAACAAACTGTTTGAACGAATCTTACTAGACTTGAGTCAGTTAATTGAGCCAACTAATAGCACCTCAATATTACAACTCATCCTTGTCACTTTAACTGATGGATAAGTTCCTCAATCAATGGACAAACTGTTGCATGTCCCCAGATGGAATTTTTGTTTGATTTTCTACAACTACTTAACTCGGGATGAATTAATTAATTATTTTACAAACAGCTGCTAAGATTAAATTCGAATTTTACTTCTCAATTTTAGTTGAAGGACTAACTAAAATTGGAATTTATCTCGAAATTCTATTTATAACAATGCTATTTTTAGCACTTCCATTTTTCATTCCTTGTTGCTATGTCCAACACAGGTACCTGAGATGCTATTTATAGCAATGTTATTTATATCATTTCTACTTTTAGCATTTCTTGTTCCCATTTCCAACAAAAATTGCCCTTAGTTAAAACATATTGACACTGGTAGGCATTGGGTCAAACTTAGCCCTACCAAACTTCAATCCATGCTCATGTGTCAAGATTTTCTAAAAGAGAGGTCAAGTTTGTAAAAAAAACCTAAAGTATTCACTATTTCCTTAAAATCAGCATCAAAATAGAATATTAGAACCCAAATTAATACTATATCAGTTTTTATCAAGCATGAATCAAAATTAGTTCCCCATTTTTTTCAAAGAGGGCTCATGAGTCCCTTAATCAATTACCTTGTGATATCTTCTCATCATCCTTGACCGATTTTGTAATCCATCTAATCGAAACCTTAGCCAAAATTGAACAACATGGTGAATAACCTAAAATAGGGAAGATATTAGTCTCATTCCATCTCCAAAGAACAACCAATCACATCATTTTACTTGTAAATATTTCGAGGATTGTTGAATCTACCATTTAATGTATTAAATTAGCCATATGTCCTTCTCCAAGGTCAAGATCAAGTCTACCACTAATCCTCCATTTTATATAGGGTATTCAAGGATGCCATTTCAAATATGTTACCATACTAATTTATTATGCAGTTTGTGTTGGGAAATAAGATGCGTTTAATCATCAATGGAGGTATATGTGAAGTGTTCCATTTTTTTTATCGTTGCTTTTCTCATTCGAAGCCATTGGATTTCTAGATATTATCATAGTGTAGTTTTGCGAAGCTAACATTAGAAATCTATAATCATATTCCTATTTCATATCGAATAACTAAATGAAATCCTTGTTAGAATTAATGGAGAATAGGCTCTTATTGTTACGTATTTGTGATTTTCCTTTTCTTAGTTTTTCAGTTCCTATTATTCAAGGATATGATTTGTTGTCCCTAACAAATTGTATCTATTTATTATTGGAGATTAATGTGAAGCCCATGTGGCATTTTGCTTGAGGTTGCTCCTGGTGATCCACACCTGTGAGCTCCTCTTGTTTGGTTTCTCATTTCATGCCTTCCCTGCACTACTTTTGACATGGTATCCAAGCACAGGGCTGTTAATCCTGTAGGCTGAGTGAAGGGTGCGATTGAAGAGGATTTTTCATTAGATTTTGGTGGAAAAGTGCAATGAGTGCATTGTGACACTCCTCACACCCTTCATTTTGTAAACTCAATGTGAGCTCTGGGTGGAGCTCTGCAACTTCCTGGTGGATAAGGCTGCCGATCTTGAGGTGTGAATGACAAAATCATAGTAGTTCAGTACTAATGTTGCATCCGTGATTGAGGAAATTTGTCGTGTAGAAGGCAGTGGTTGAGGCCCGTTCTCTTGCTTGGAGGTTACGAGGAAGCTAGAGTGACTGCCCTGAGGTGATTGAGATCTGCTCCCGATTTTTCAGAAGGAAAGATTGCTAAGAAAAGAAAAACCACATAGAGAAGGTCAGACTTGCCATGGAGGCCACATGGAGGAGTTGCCGACCAAAGATGAGGTCTTAATCTTCTACATTTTATGGCTGAGTAAGTAGCGTGGACGTGAGGATTTGAACCTTTGGGCCAACAGTATAGAGGAGGTGTGACCTGCATCGAGGAGGGGGCTGGATTACCAAGTAGAGCCGTGACGAGGAGGTCGAGGAGGCCATTTTTTTTTGTGGTCATCAGAGCATTCTTTTTTACCTGTTGTGGTGGGTGATGTTGACAGTGAATAGCCATCACCTTTAGTTGATGGAGAAAGCAATGTGTGCTTCCACAGTCAATCCTGGTGCAAACAAGGCCGAGGAGAAGTGTAGAGACCATAAAGTCAAAATTGGTGTGGTGAAGGTCATGTGGAAGGGCCAGCAGAAAGGCTGTGATTTGCAAAATTTATGTGTCAACATTATTGAAGGCAGTCTCCTCTGATTCGTTTCTTAACAGAATGCTTCAATAATTAATCACTTAGATAATTATGTTTTTTTTAATTGAAGTTTTGTTTTCAAAGATTTAATTAAAAAATTTGGAGGGCTCTCATCACTTGAAGGAATTATTATCTGATATTAATGGGGCATTTAAAAAAAAAAGGAATTTGGGGTCCACATTTTTTTGTAAAGCAGATATGGGGTTTGTTTAAGTTATTGAAGTTTTTTATTCATTCAAAGATGAATAATAAAATTGAAGAAGCTTATCTCAATGAGATTAATAAGCTTGATGGTTCCAATTACACTAATTGGATGTTTAAGCTCCAAACCTTGCTTGTGGGTAGAATGCCTTTGCCATTTCCACCGATGATGAAGTCAAGCCGACTACTGCAACTGGTGGATCGAATACAACAATTCAAGACTGGGAGAAAAGGGAGATGAAGGCAAAGGTTCTTCTCAAGTTATCAGTCAAAGATTGCATCATCCCTCACATCCAGGAGTGCAAGATAGATAATGATATATGGAAGATTCTCAAAGAAATGTAAGAGATCAAGAACACCAGTCAAAATTTTTACCTCATGAAGAAGATTCTCTCCATCAAGATGGAGGATAATGAATCTTTTTGTTCATTTATATCGCAAATAAAGGATGTTAAACTTAAAATAACTGATATTGGTCAGGCCATGGCGAATGATGATTTGGTGACAATTACCATGAATGACATGACATATGATTATCAGATGTTTATAATAGGATTGAATGCAAGAGAAAAGCCTTCAGGCTTTGAAGAGCTTACCGGGATTTTGCTACAAGAAGAGGAAAGGAGGTTGTCTCTCAAACCTCAAAATCCAGATCTTGCATTGATGACCAAGTTCAAGTTGAAGGGGAAAGCAATGGCTGATCACAAGAAAGGTAACTTATCACGAAAAAGAACACCACAAGGTATGACCTTGCACAAACGTGACTCTACTCCTAAATGTTTTTATTGTGGTAAGATAGGCCGTATTACTAAATTTTTCCATAAGAAAAAGGCAGATGGGGAGAGGTACAAGTAGAGAAGACATGCAGGTCATTTGGCTGATGCAGATGAGAATCAGGATGTTAAATTATTTATGGCTGGGACTACACTAGACAATGAGGAGGATGACTCAAATATTTGGTTTGTGGACTCTAGAGCCTCCTCACATATGGCAGGTAAAAAGAAATGGCTCATAAATTTTAGAGAATCCAACACTGGAGTAAAAGTATACCTTAGAGATAACAGAGGGTATGAGATCAAGGGACATGGAGATGTCCTTGTCACTCTTCCTGTTGGAAATATCATAAATATATTTGATCTGTGGTATGTACCTGGTATTAAGAAGAACCTGATTTCTGTATCAAAAATTACAGATCAGGATCTGAAGGTAGAATTATTTAAATCTTATTACGTTATTAAATACTTGTTGGACCAGATGAAGCCTAATTCTATAGGTTTTCATAGAGGAGGAATCTACAAACTGGATGTGAAGAGTACACAGAACAAGCATTGATGTCATCAAATAAGTCTACTAAAAATTTGCGGCATCAATGACTTCGGCACATCAATTTCAGTGACCTTCTTCTGTTGCAGAACAAAGGTATGGTAGATGGCCTTCCTGTTTTGAAAAGGTTGCATATTAATTATGAAGCATGTGCATTCGATAAACATCATAGAGATGAATTTCCTGTTGTTAAAGATATGAAACAAAGGGATACACTCGAACTTGTACACACTGATTTATGTGGGCCTATGCAGACAAGATCGTTAGGTGGGGCCTACTATTTTCTAATATTTGTTGATGATTGTACAAGATTCACATGGGTGTATTTTCTTAGACAAAAGAGTCATGTCTTTGAGTATTTCAAGCAGTTCAGGAACATGATCGAAAATCACATAGGAAAGTTCATCAGGTTTCTTCGGTCAGGTCAAGGCAAAGAATTCAAGAAAAGGGATTTCATCAAATAGTGCAAAGAGCATGGGATACAACATCATTTTACAACACCTTACACTCCTCAGCATAATGGTGTAGCTAAGAGGAAAAATAGAACATTGGTGGAGTGTTCTCGCAGTATGTTGAAAGGTAAGGATCTAACTAATGGTTTTTGGGCAGAAGTTGTCAATACTGCAGTGTATTTGAAGAATAGGATTCCCACTAAAAGTCTTGATTATAAAACTCTTGTTGAAGCATTGTTTGGCTTCAAGCCTATAATAAGTCATCTTAGAGTATTTGGTTGTAAATATTTTGCACATGTTCCTAAAGAAAACAGGAAGACGTTAGATTCAAAGTCCATTAAATGTACTTTCATTAGATACTATAGTGAGTATAAGGCTTGTGAATTGTTTGATCCTTCTACTAACAAGGTGTTTGTTAGTAGAGGCGTAGTATTCCATGAACAAGTTGATGATGGAAATCTTGTTAAAGATAATGAAGAATGGCATGTACCCTTACTTTCAGATGAGGATGTTGAAACAGGGATCAATCAGCAGCAGCAACAACAACAACAACATTAACAACAACAGCAACAGCGACAACAAGATAAAGAGGAGGAAATTAAGTTCAGTCCACAAAGAGGAGAACAGAGCAGAATAGTTGACACCCCACCACTCAAAAAACCTAGCAGGCCAAAATAGTTACGAAGTCGGTATAGGGATTGTGTGCTCATGACTGGTATGTTAAACATTGTAGAACCTTCTAATTTTTATGAAGCTAGTAAGAGTTTTGAATGGAAGGAAGCAATGAAAGAGGAATATGAATCTATTATTAAGAATAATGCTTGGGATCTAGTAAATATTCCTCGTGATAAACAACCCATAGGTTGTAGATGGTTATTTAAGTTGAAATTTAAAGCAGATGTGTCTATTGATAAGTATAAAACAACGTTGGTTGAAAAGGGGTATTCCCAAAAAGAAGGTATTGACATTGAGGAAACATTTGCCCCTATTGCAAGATTAAATACTATTAGATTGATTATTACTTTAGCCACTAAGCATCATTAGAAAATACATCAATAATTGTTAAATCAGATTTCTTAAAAGGTGATTTAAAAGAAGAAGTATACTTAGTGCAGTCTGAGGCGTTTGTTAAGAAGGGAGAAGAGAATTTAGTCTGTAGACTAAAGAAAGCTTTATATGGTTTAAAACAAGATCCTAGACCCTAATATGACAAAATTGATTCATTTTTCCTCATGCATGGATATAAACGTAGAAAAATGATCCTAATTTGTATATTGTGTTTAATGATGAGAGGAAGATAGTGTTGGTTTCTTTATATGTAGATGATCTTATCATGACAGGGAGTGTAGACAATCTCATTGAAGAAATCAAGCAGCAATTATCATAGAAATTTTAGATGAAGGACCTTGGAGAAATGCATTACTGTTTGGGTCTAGAAGTTTAGAGAGATTCAAGCCAAACTTTCTTGTCCCACGGTAAGTATGCTAAGAGTTTGTTGACTAAATTTAAAATGGATGAGTGCAAGGCTGCATTTGTGCCTTTATAGTAGAACAACAAACTTCAGGTGAATGTTGGTTCGAAATATACAGATGCAACATTGTACAGATAGTTAGTTGGTATTTTTATCTATTTGACTACAACGAGACCCAATATAGCTTATGTTGTGAGTGTTTTGAGTCAATTCATGACTAAACCTCATAGAACCATTGACTTGTAGTGAAAGGAGTACCGAGGTATCAACAAAGAACTTGAGACTTTGGTATTTTGTATTCTGACTCATTTGATGTTAGCTTGACACGTTATACAAACTTTGATTCGACAAGAAATTTAGATGATAGAACATCAATTACAGGTTATGCGTTTAGCATTGGATCCAGGGTCATCTCTTGGTGTAGTAAGAAGTAGCATACTGTAGCCTTATCCTCGGTAGAAGCAGAATATCAAGCTATGTGTGCAGCAACATTTGAGGCAGTTTGATTGCACAGACTTCTTCAAGAAGTAGGGGAAGAATAGACAGAAGTTATGGTTATCAATTGTGATAATCAAAGTTCCATCAAACTGGCTTACAATCCCGTGTTTCATTAAAACACTAAGCACATAGACACTCAATTTCATTTTGTTAGGGAAAAGGTGCAGTCCAAAGAGATTTGTGTTGAATATTGTAATTCTTGTGATAATATGGATAATATATTTACTAGGCCTCTGGGAAGACAAAAGTTTGAGTTGTTTAGGGACATATTAGGTGTGTTTAAGAACCCTTTCTCCATTAAGGGGAAGTGTTAGAATTAATGGAGAATATTTTCTTATTGTTACATAGTTATGATTTTCCATTTCTTAGTTATTCGGTTTCTATTATTGAGGGATATGATTTGCTCTCCCTAAAAAATTGTATCTATTTATTATTAGAGATTAATGTGAATCTCATGTGGCGTTTTGCTTGAGGTAGCTCTTGGTGATCCGCACCTGTAAGCTCCTCTTGTTTGGTTTCTCATTTCATGTCTTCCGTGTGCTACTTTTGACAATCCTATGTAATTTGGAACATTTTTTTATTAATATTGAGTAAGGCATTGTCACATTGTCTTTGAAGGATAAGTGGTGAAATGTGAATAATTTTACATCTGTTAACTAATTTTAATTTTAAATACATTGATATTTTTCCCAAAATTAACATATAAGCATTTCATTTTCATAAATATGTCATTTTTAATCTGATTGTGAATTTAAATCATTTTACACATATATATAATATATATAATTATATATATATATATATATATATATATAATATATATATATATATATAATTAATTTTGATAGTAAATTTGAATTATCTAAAAAAACTAGAGATGAATTTGAATTTGAATTTAGTTAGAGATTTAAGACATATTTAAAAAAGTAGGAATTAATTCCCTGCTCAAATTTATATTTAGAATAAAAAATAGATTATTCTGTCATTTAGTATCTGAAACCTAAAATTTTACTAAAACACTTCCATCATGCAAATATTATAAATAAATTTATATCACTAGCAATAAGTTTCATGCCTTACACATCATTTTCACAATATGATTTATCTATCTAATATTGGTTAACTTATATTTCTAATTAACGCTAAATTATATTTAAATTTTTAATTAATGTGGTTATTTTCTGAAATTAAAAATTATTTATGTGCATGTGTGGAAATCACCACAAACATCATGGGTGAAAATGTGATAGTGTGTTTCATACATTATACCTTTCCTGAGTATATACTAACACAACAACATTAGCAAATGTGGTTGATATATGTCGATTAGAATCATTTTCTTCCTTTCATTTTTTTTTTATGAAACATATAATCCATATATCATAGGACAATCCATTTCGCAAGATCACATGAAGATTCATTTTTTTTTTTTTATAAGATCATGTCAATCATTTGTTTCATAAATCTATATACCTACAACATGCTATTTGTTATTTAATAACTAGCATGGTAAGTTGTTATTTGTATTAGGTAAAACTCAAAAAAGTAAACATAGATTTAAAGATGCAGTGTAGTTAATATTTGAGATTCCATGATGGAATGGAGATGACAAAAATGTGTCTAACGCTTTTGATTTATGAACATAAGTTAAATATTTTGATAAAAAAAGATAGCATTTATTCATACAACAAATCTATATACACGGTTTTCATATGAAATAATGAAAATTTACATCAAGTTTTGTTTAAATACATTTAATGTGACTAAACTTATATTAGAATAAAAAATTTTAGGTTGATTATTTTTATTCAAAAATAATAAAAATTTTGTTTAAATAAATTTAATGTAGATGAATTTAACTTACATTAGCGTTATTATTTTTCTTCTTTAAAATAAGATTAAATGCTTCATGTGTTCAATTTTCCTTTCAGGAATTAAAAACCATCTTCATATAAAAGGTATTCGATATGATTTTCCATTCTAAACAATTAGAGGTGACAATCATGGGGTTCTTCTAACTTAAAGTAGATAAGTATATTCTCTCTTTTATTTTATTTTATTTATGATTGCTACATTTAGAAGTGACTTACGAGAGGTTATGATATAATTTAGATTTTTAATATAAATGATTTTTCATACAAGTATATTAGGTGGAATTTTTTATGGAAGAAAAATTATATGGATACTTCTCATAATATAATCTATATGTTTAGAGCTTATTGTTTAAATTTTTCCTTTAATATATGTTTTTGTGGGATTAAAAAATCATTTTTAATAATCTAAGCTAGAATATAAGTTTAGGATATTAAATTTATTTCCCTATAGTATAACGGTTTTGTAAATGGTTCTTATCATCTAAGCCACGATTAAAGAAAATAAACACCATGTATTTTACTCATGAAACATGTTTGTTTAGCTAAAAACAATTTGTAAGATCTCTAGCCACAATACATACACTAAATAGGCAATGTTTCCCAATCAAAATATCAGGGTCACAATTTCATGGATTATGGGTGAAAATAATTATTTGTTTGGAATAAAACAAGGATTTAAAACTTCAGACCTTGATTTTATCTATAATCCATAGTTTTTCTATTAAAAATAATGATTGAATGACATTTAACCAACCAACGATACCTAAAAATGAAGCATATTCCTTGTGGGAGGACTATGGAAATGAATTCCATGAATTAAAGCCAGTATGGGCTCCTGTTCCCTAACCATGTTTTAGCGTCCTAAAAAATTATTTTTCACTTATTTATAATTTTTTGGGTTTAGAAAACATCTATAAGGTTTTAAGACCTAATAAAAACTGTAAAGGTGGAAATTTTATCATAAAGAATGACTCAGGGAAAGGATGATTGTTTTTATGTTGAAAACCATGTTGTTTTCTTAAATGTTAAAATAAATAAGGTCACACATTTTCCATTTTGTTTGAAAAAACATAAAAAATTAGAAGAGCCAACAATATATACCAATTCAGTCCCCAATATAAAATCAAAAAATTTATATCGTAACATATGTATTACCAATATATTGTGACAAAACGTTAACAACATGAAAAATAAAAGATATAGAAATATGGATCCCAAAAGATAAATCAGAACATACCTATAGCCAATATATTCTAAGAAGGCCTTGACCATAAAATAATTAAAATACATAGTAAGATGTAGGTTCAATGATAGCCATCAATGGAGAAGTATACAAAAATAGTTCTATCATGGATATACTATGACAAAAAGGAAATAACATGTGTGTAAATCAATACCATGAAAGTAAAGAAATATTTTGAAAGAACTATTATGAATATAGTAAAACAAAAATATCATAAATAAATCTGTTATGTCCATTATTGATAAGTTATAATAGAAAATACCTCACCCCACTCCCCTCCACCGCAAAAAAAGGGAGCTCACTTGGAAAGCCCATAGAAATGTAAAATAAACATGAGTACATTGTCCATGTTCAAAGTCCAATTTTCTTACTAGTGACCACATATTGGGAATAAATGTGGTTTACCTAGGATTACAGTGGTAGTAGTCAAAATCATCTCTATATCACGTGAGTACAAGATAAACCCAATTGCAAATTTATTTAGACATTAATAAAAAGAAAATAGAAAAATAGAAAAATATAAAAATTGAAAACAAAACAACACATATCCATTATTCATAATTGTTTTTATTTTCTATAATATAATCACTAATTACAAAAGTTGCATGAATAAGTCCATATACTTTAGATATTAAAAGGATTCAACTAATCCAATTTTCTTAACAATTCGTGAAAATAGGCATTGTTCAAACTCACTAATGATACGACATTATCAAGATTAATGGTGATGAGTAGTTAGCATTATCATTAAACATGAATAATTGTACTTACATAATGAAATTTCATTTCTTTGTTTTCATGCGTTGACCAAGATCATTATTCCTACTACCTCTAACATGGCAACATCAATGGCAACATCAAGCTTTAATATTTGAAAACCCCATTAAAACAAACTAAGGTAAATTCAAAATATCAAGTGCACTTTACTCAAGAAAAATGTATTTCATAAATGTCAAACAATGCCATTTTCTGTTTCTACACTATTCTTTACTCATCTTTACATAAATTTGAAATTAATGACTTTTTCATGTTTCTACATGATTGTAGACTTTGTTTATTGGAGATGGCCCCAACAAAATAATCGATAATTAATTTTGCGATGAATAATAAGAGTTTAGGTTTGGTCCGTGGTCTATATTAAAATTGGGTCCGAGTAATTTTGATTTTTATATAAATGAGTGTATAAGATTTGATTTTAATAAAATAAATTTTTAATTTTAGATTTAAAAATATCAAAAGTAATTTATTTCACCACCAGATAACTTTCTTCTTGACACCGACTCCAACAAGTTTAATTTAAAAATAGTTTATTTCACCACCAGCTAACTTTTATCTTGACACGCAATCCCAGTCTTGCGATGCTTAGCGATAATGTTTGGCTCTATCAAATACCTCAAGATTTTACTTTACCTCTCTAATGTCTTTAAATGATTTATGGAAAATAAGAATATCATCCACAAAGCGTCAGTGGGTTAATTAGTAGTGACTAGTAATGAAAATTTCTTTGAAAGTTGCATATTTTTGGCATCCATAATGAGTTTGCTAAGGTCCTTAGTAACCAAAAGGAAGAGTCGCGAGGGGAAAATGACATCCCTAATAGATTTATCTATCCACACTAAAGAATGAGGAGGAGGATCCATTTATTATAAGTGTAAGAAAGGAAGTGTTGATAAAATTTAGAACCCAAGAGAAGAGGGGGTGACAAAACCCCAAAGGAGTGTAAGAAAGAGTGAGAAGAGCCAACTAACCATGTTAAAGGCTTTAGAGAGATTCTCTTTGTACATGATATCTTTCTGGTTCTTTTGTCGATTGAGTGGAGGCCTTCCTGTGCAAGACCGATAGCTTCAACAATTTGACTTTTTGATAGGAACTCAAATTGCTCATGGGATATGTGTTCTAAAATGACTCCTTTCAAATGGATGGAAATGATTTTGGAGATTATTTTGTAAAAGGTGTTAGATAACAATATGGGTAAGAACATATTAAAGGATTTAGGATGGTAAAATTTTGGGACTATGGAAATGAAAGTATTGTTCATTCGTGTCATGATTTACCCAAAATGTGTGGGAAAACATGATTACCCTTATTAGATCATCTCACAAGAAATCAAATTGTTCTATATAGAATGTTCCAAGAAGATTGATATTCAATTTTTGAAAATTATGAAGCCCATATTCAAGCAGACTTTGTAATATCTGGTATAAGGTTGTCATTTCCCTCTTGATTTTAAAACCTAAGAAAAGATCTAGCCATATTTAAGATTTCGTCTATAATTGCTTAGTTTTCTAATGACATATATATCTGAAATGTTTGCAGCCTTAATGGGAAATGTGTTCGAAAGTGGAGGTTATGCTTCCACCTTGTCTTTTAATCTCCCAAAGAATTCTTATAGTCTTCCAATGGTTCGTAATATTGAAAAAATATTGTGTATTTTTCATCAAAAACATGAAGCTAGAAGTATCTACTCTTCATTTGTTGCTCCTTTTATTTATCCAGTAGGATTTTCCTTCTTGTTTCTTCTTGGTCTCTAATATATTCTCGGTGGTCCACAAACCCATTTCCAAAAGTGCTATGATAAAGGGAAACATTTTTTTTCTATGTAAACAAAGGATTGTGTACCTTGAGTCTTTGTTTGTTTTTCCCACATTGAGATAACCACTTAGGAGAATTTTAAGCTCCTTTGGAACTAGATCATTGACGATTCTAGGAAAGTAGGTAATAAGGAGCATCAAACCTTCTTTGTAGCATCATGAATGGAGGAATGTTATAACCAATGAGGTTTTATCTTAAGGGACTGGGTGGATTTAGGGGAGAGAATCAAATTCAAGGAGGATGATATTGTGTTAAGAATCACCACCTACGATGGCCCGTTGGTGCATTCTAAGGAAAAGATTAATGAGAGATTTATAAGTTGGGAAACAGTCTAGGCACTTTGAGACTCCAACCATCCTAGCATAATTATTTATTGAGATTAGTTAAAGTTTTAGTGGGATGATGTCAATAAGGCTCGCATCATCCAAATCTTTAGTGAGAAAGTTCAATAAGGGATTACGAGTGGATGAGAGAGCCTAGATCTTGGATTACACCAAGGTAAAATTTAGGTGAGCACCCACAAAATTATTTTGAGTAGAAACGATGTGCATCTTGAAGAAATTTTCCCAATAGGATTTCCTATTTATATAACGATTATATATATTGCAGTAGATGAAGGACATATCAACATCGTATGAATATAGTTATGAAGGCAACCCTAATTGAGTAGACCAGATCAACTTTAGATACATAGAATGAGTATGCCAACCTAATACGGGCCCTATTGAATGCCAAAATGCATAACATGAAACAAAGTCATAGTAGAGGAGAAGATTTTGTAATAGATATTATGACTTCTTTCCCTCCATCATTGTTTCTTGAAGAAATATCACATCAGGATTGTGTATCGCTATAACTCTTTTTACGAAAAACAATTTAGAGGGATTGGCCAATTCAATCTACTTCAAGGATAGAAAAATCATTTGGGAGGCATATGGAGGGATTGTTGTATATGGGACAAAATTCTGGACTTTTGGTTCCCTATATGAATATCAACGTTCTCTTGATTTTAAGCC
The DNA here is from genome assembly GCA_000404065.3 of Pinus taeda. NCBI lineage: Eukaryota > Viridiplantae > Streptophyta > Pinopsida > Pinales > Pinaceae > Pinus > Pinus taeda. The sequence continues at coordinate 74,690 of APFE031231483.1, forward strand.
AACAAGAAGAAGGATTTTCTTCATTTGCTGGAACATTTGATTCCCTTTTTCTAGGAGACTAATTCTAGTACCTTATTTTGGTTGAAGCCCCACAACGGGAACCACTTCGAGATGATGTAGCGATTTTAAGAGAGAATAAACATTGCAGGGAAGGGGAGAGGATGGAGCGAAAGGAGAGGTGGATGTGTAATAAAGGAGGGTGATATTTGAAATATAGAAAGTGATGTGCAAAGTTGGTATCAGAGGATTAAATGAGGAGAGTGGAGAGGACATGGGGAAGGAAAACCTTGAAAGGAAAAATAAAAGTGCTAATGGTTAATAGCAGAAGGGGAGTTATTGGATGAAATGGTAGTATTTTAATTAAATTGAGATAATGAATTAATCAAAGGAAAGGAAAGAAAACATTAGGGATGATTTTACAAACATGGAGAGGAAAGGCCCCCTAAAGATGTTGTCATCAATGTGTGTGCCTCCTTGTAATTAGAATGTATAACTAGTGGGAATTCCTTCGAATAAAATATATCTTTCTTGGCCATACTAAGAGATTTGTGATCTACCATTGAGGAGAGTAGTTGATAGGGGAGTAGAGATGGTGCAATTTACAAGGGATGGGTAGGAGAAATAGAGAAAAGAGCATCCTTGTGAACCTACTACTTCTTCGATTTTGAAAGGGGACATTCCTTGTCCAAATAACTATGATGATGTAAGGAGATCCATTTGAAAGAAATTCACTCACAGTTAAAGACCTAATGATGAAAAAATTATAGAAATTTCCATTGTAGATCAACAGATTATGTAATATACTAAAGCAAAATACAAGATCTACTTCTACAAAAAACTTTGCAGAATCTTAATCGAATTAGGAAAGATAAAATAGAACACATATAATTGAGAATGAGAAATCAATCACACATGAACACAGAAGAATAACCCATGGAAAGCCTCAGCCTAAAACCCCAATCTCTATATTATCATACAAGTGGAAATATGTTCGAGTTACAAAAAGAATCAACTCACAAACTATCCTGTTGTCTCTACAATCAAACAATACTGCTCATAGATAGTCAAAGGCTCTCACGAACTTCTCCTCTGCCCTCCAAGCTTCCTATTTCCTTACGCAATTTTTCCACGGTTCCAGTGCTTTCACTTGTGTGAATTCCAACCTCACACTACTCACTTGGCTCAGAAATAACTGCACAAACCTGAAGGACATAATTCCTTCTGCATGGATGAGTTTCCTATATAGGAAAAATCCTCCAATTGATAGTACACTGTCCCATCATGTAATCTCAACTGAGTCTCTCACTGAACTGGTATGGATGAGTTCTTTATGAGAGAATATTCAATTATTTGAAGTACAATAGTTACGTGCATCCATGCATTAACTAATTGAACTCAAAATTAATTCAACAAACTATTTTAACTACTCTAATTGGACTTGACTCACCTAGCTGAGACAACTAATTACAACTCAATATTTCAACTCATCCTTATCTCTTTAACTGATGGATAAATTCCTCAATTAATCGAGAAACTATTGCATGTCCCCACATAGACTTTCTGTTTGATTTTCTACAACTAATTAAGTCAAGATGAATTAATTAATTATTTTACAAACAATTGCTAAGATCAAATTCGAATTTTACTTCTCAATTTTAGTTTAGGGAATAACTAAAATTGGAATATATCCTGAAATGTTATTTATAGAAATTTTACTTTTAGCACTTCCATTTTTCATTCCTTATTGCTATGTCCAACATTGGTACCTGAGATGATATTTATAGCAATGTTATTTATAGCATTTCTATTTTTAGCATTTCTTGTTGCCATTTTCAACACTCCCTCTCAACAAGAAAGGCATTCAACTCGAACCCGATCCCGAACCTTTAGAATGTTCTACATGCAACACTTCTCCTAAGTGTTATTGCTCCTGCAACACTAGAAACAAAAAACTCCCAACTGACCTTCATGTTGGGCTAGCAACATCCTGTGATGTGGAAGCTCCCTTTGCTGCTGACAAGTGCTCCCTCTCTAACCTCTGAGCTGCTACAACCCTCCAAGCATGTCGCACCGTTCCACACCTCTTTATGCTATCCTGCACTGGTGCAACACTCTTGTGCTTCTCACATTGTTGTTGCCTGCTAGTTTTGTGTTGTCTTGGGATTCACACATTGTAGCTCTCTTTGTTGCTCCATCTGCATCTATCTATACCCACTCAGCCAGTCCTGTTACTCCTCATCAGGGCTCCCATAGAAAGGTCTAATAAAAGAGGTTGGGTACCTCAATGATCATGCCCTTATTCCAGCCTTATTGAGATTATCACTCCACATCGCCCCACCTCCTACTTAGAGGTATCGATGCATGTGATCCCTCTAGCCATTTGGCTCTAGATTTACCCCTACTAGATGTCTTTGCATGAGTGGATTCCTCCACTCGGTCTCCTCTCAGCTTCTCTAATTGTGGCTGCTCCACAACCTCTCGAAGTTGCTTCACGAATTGTGGCTCCTCCACAATTGTCTGAGACATTGTCTAGCGCTCCATGTTGAGAGGAAGTGTACTCTCCCTCTCAACCAAAAAGTCTCCAGTATTTGTCTTGCTTCTCAAGGCTTTGCGTGCATCTTAACCTTAAGAGCATATAGGTTCTTGACTCGTGAACCAATCTTCTTCACCTGTCTCGTGGTGATGTGTCTAAGGAAAACCTTTCTCTCACTGAAGACTACATCATAGCCTTTGTCTTCTAGCATTGTGATTGACACCAAATTTTTCCTTAGTCTTGGTACATACTTGACATTAGTCAAGGTAATGCGAGCTCCATTCTCCCTCTAAAAAAACTGTGCCTATAGCTAAGACACTATACTTTTCATCATTACCCATCACTATGAGTATTTGGAGATCTCTCTCCTCTAACGTACTGAACAAACTCTTGTCACTGGTCATGTGGAAAGAAGCTCCACCGTCAGGAAACCAACCACATCCCACCATGGATGAAACCGTGCATGTGAAGAGGGTTAAATACTACTCGAACTGTGAGGCCAATGCCTCACTTTTGGATCCTTCCTTGGATCCCATCTTTGATTTCTTTAGTGGACAATTTGTAGCAAAATGCCCCACCTCGAAAATGAAAGCATTGTACTTTCGATTTGTCAAACTTCTTCCCACCATGGGAAGAACTTGATTTGGGATGAGAATCCTTCTCCTTCCCTTTCCTCACCTTACTTGCTAAGGGACAATTTTCTTCATCCTCCTTGGATGAAGAACCATCTTTGGTGCTTCTCCTTATCTCCTCGTGCATGAAATCCGACCAAAGTGATTCCCAATATGGCAATTTCTCTCTTCCATTTACCAAGTCTTGGTAGCTATGCCATCTTTTAGGAAGACCAAGAAGAGTAAGACTCACCATGTCATCATCAGATGTTGTGATCCCTACACTTCCAATCTCATGCTTGTAGGTGTTGAGCTTGTTTAGAGATGTAGAGATCATATTGCCCTTTTCACACTTGATTTTCCGAATCTTGTCTTTCAGTGCCAGCTTCTTCTAATCATTGTTGTTCTGATACAGATCTTTCAGTGTTTTCCAAGTCAAACATAATGTCTCATTCCCATGGAGACTTGAGACTATGTGGTCCCAAACTCCCTCTAGAATGATTCTCCTTGCTCTAGCCACACATTTATTCCATTCTGCCAATTGAGAAGCATCCATCAGATTGGTGACTTCTTGATCAATGAAGTTCTTTAGACCATTATCCTCTAATAATGCTTCCATGCAATCTTTCCAGGCTATATAATTTAAGTTGCCATCAAGGTCCTACTCGAGTCTGAAACTGCTGAACGCCATCGGTGAAGTTGAGATGTGATAAGAACTTGACTTTTATATTCATGAACCACAAACTTCAAACTTCTCCCTTATTGTATACCGTTCTTCTCCTATGATCACCTTTGCTTTTATACCATGTAGAAATTCCTACTATAGATCAACACACTATGCAATATACTAAAGCAAAATACAATATCTACTTCTACAACAAACTTTAGGGAAGATTAATCGAATTGAACAAGATCAAATAGAACACTTATAACTGAGAATGAGAAATCAATCACACATGAACACAGAAGAATATCCTGGGGAAAGCCTCAGCCTAAAACCCCAATATTTGTATTATCATACAAGTGGAAATACGTTTGAGTTATAAAAAGAATCAGCTCACAAGCTATCCTGCTCTCCCAACAATCAAACAATGTTGCTCATAGAAAATCAAAGGCTCTCACAACCTTCTCCTCTGCCCTCCAAGCCTCCTATTTCCTTGTGAAGTCTTTCCTAGGGTCCTGTGATTCCACTTGTGTGAATTCCAACCTCACAATGCTCATTTGGCTCGGAAATAACTACACAAACCTAAAGGAGATAATTCCTTCTGCATGGATGAGTTTCCTATATAGGGAAAATCCTCCAACTAATAGTACATTGTCCCATCATATGATCTCAACTGGGTCTTTGACTGAAATGACATGCATGAGTTATTTATGAGAGAATATTCAATTATCTGAATTACAACAAACTGTTACATGCATGCATGCTTTAACTAATTGAACTCACAATGAATTCAACAAACTGTTTGAACGAATCTTACTAGACTTGACTCAGTTAGTTGAGCCAACTAATTGCACCTCATATTACAACTCATCCTTGTCTCTTTAACTGATGGATAAGTTCCTCAATCAACGGACAAACTGTTGCATGTCCCCACATGGAATTTATGTTTGATTTTCTACAACTACTTAACTCAAGATGAATTAATTAATTATTTTACAAACAACTGCTAAGATTAAATTCAAATTTTACTTCTTAATTTTAGTTGAGGGACTAACTAAAATTGCAGTTTATCTCGAAATGCTATTTATAGAAATGCTATTTTTAGCACTTCCATTTTTCATTCCTTGTTGCTATGTCCAACACAGGTACCTGAGATGCTATTTATAGCAATGCTATTTATATCATTTCTACTTTTAGCATTTCTTGTTCCCATTTCCAACAAAAATTGCCCCTAGTTAAAACATATTGACACTGGTAGGCATTGGGTCAAACTTAGCCCTACCAAACTTCAATCCATGCTCATGTGTCAAGATTTTCTAAAAGAGAGGTCAAATTTGTAAAAAAACCTAAAGTATTCACTATTTCCTTAAAATGAGCATTAAGGTAGAATATTAGAACCCCAATTAATACTATATCATTTTTTTTCAAGCACGAACCAAAATTAGTTCCCCATTTTTTTTAAAAGAAGGCTCATGAGTCCCTTAATCAATTACCTTGTGATATCTTCTCATCATCCTTGACCGATTTTGTAAACCATCCAATCGAAACCTTAGCCAAAATTGATCAACATGGTGAATAACCTAAAATAGGGGAGAAATTAGTCTCATTCCATTTCCAAAGAACAACCAGTCATATCCTTTTACTTGTAAATATTTCGAGGATTGTTGAATCCACCATTTAATGTATTTAATTAGCCATATGTCCTTCTCCAAGGTCAAGATCAATTCTACCAGTAATCCTCCATTTTATATAGGGTATTCAAGGATGCCATTTCAAATATGTTACCATACGAATTTAGTGTGTGGTTTGTGTTGGGAAATAAGATGCGTTTAATCATCAATGGAGGTATATGTGAAGTGTTCCATTTTTTTATCGTTGCTTTTCTCATTCGAAGCCATTTGATTTCTAGATATTATCATAGTGTAGCCTTGCGAAGCTAACATTAGAAATTTATAATCATATTTCTATTTCATATCGAATAAATAAATGAAATCCTTGTTAGAATTAATGGAGAATAGGCTCTTATTGTTACTTATTTTTTATTTTCCTTTTCTTAGTTATTTAGTTCCTATTATTCAGGGATATCATTTGTTGTCCCTAACAAATTGTATATATTTATTATTGGAGATTAATGTGAAGCCCATGTGGCATTTTCCTTGACATCGCTCCTGGTGATCCACACCTGTGAGCTCCTCTTGTTTGGTTTCTCATTTCATGACTTCCCTCCACTACTTTTGACATTGTATCAAAGCACAGGGTTGTTAATCCTGTAGGCTAAGTCAAGGGTGTGATTGAAGAGGATTTGTGATTAGATTTTGGTGGAAAAGTGCAATGGGTGCATTATGACACTCCTCACAGCCTTCATTTTGTAAACTCAGTGTGAGCTCTGGGTGGAGCTTCGCAACTTCCTGGTGGATAAGGTTTCCGATCTTGAGGTGTGAATGACAGAATCATAGTAGTTCAGTAATAATGTTGCATCCGTGATTGAGGAAATTTGTCGTGTAGAAGGCAGTGGTTGAGGCCCGTTCTCTTGCTTGGAGGTCGCGAGGAAGCTAGAGTCACTGCCCTGAGGTGATTGAGATCTGCTCCCGATTTTTCAGAAGGAAAGATTGTTAAGAAAAGGAAAACCACATAGAGAAGGTCGGACATGCCATGGAGGCCACATGGAGGAGTCACCCACCAAAGAGGAGGTATTAATATTTTACATTTTCTGGCTAAGGAAGTAGTGTAGACGTGAGGATTTGAACCTGCGGGCCAACAGTATAAAGGAGGCTGAACCTAGATCAAGGAGGGGGCTAGATTGCCAAGCAGAGCCATGATGAGGAGGTTGAAGAGACCATTTTTTTTTGTGTTGATCAGAGCATTCTTTTTTACTTGTTGTGGTGGGTGATGTTGACAATGAATAGCCATCACCTATAGTTGATGGAGGAAGCATTGTGTGCTTCCACAGTCAATCTTGCTGCAAACAAGGCCGAGGAGAAGTGTAGAGACCATAAAGTCAAAATTGGTGTGGTGAAGGTCATGTGGAATGGCTAACAGAGAGGCTGTGATTTGCAAAATTTATGTGTGAGCATTATTGAAGGCAGTCTCCTCTGATTCGTTTCTTAACAAAATGCTTCAATAATTAATCACTTAGATAATTAAGTTTTTTTAATTGAAGTTTTGTTTTCAAAGATTTAATTAAAAAAATTTGAGGGCTCTCATCACTTGAAGGAATTATTATCTGATATGAAGGGGGCATTTAAAAAAAAAAAGGAATTTGGGCTCCACATTTTTTTTGTAAAGTAGATATGGGGTTTGTTTAAGTTATTAAAGTTTTTTATTCATTCAAAGATGAATAATAAAATTGAAGAAGCTTATCTCAATGAGATTAATAAGCTTGATGGTTCCAATTACACTAATTGGATGTTTAAGCTCCAAACCTTGCTTGTGGGATAGAATGCCTTTGCCATTTCCACCGATGATGAAGGCAAGCCGACTACTGCAACTGGTGGATAGAATACAATAATTCAAGACAGGGAGAAAAGGGAGATGAAGGCAAAGGTTCTTCTCAAGTTATCAGTCAAAGATTGCATCATCCCTCACATTCAGGAGTGCAATATAGATAATGATATATGGAAGATTCTCAAAGAAATGTAAGAGATCAAGAACACCAGTCGAAATTATTACCTCATGAAGAATATTCTCTCCATTAAGATGGAGGATAATGAATTCGTTTGTTCATTTATATCCCAAATAAAGGACGTTAAACTTAAAATAACTGATATTGGTCAGACCGTGGCGAATGATGATTTGGTGACGATTACCATGAATGACATGACAGATGATTATTAAATGTTTATAACAGGATTGAATGCAAGAGAAAAGCCTCTAGGCTTTGAAGAGCTTACTGGGGTTTTGCTACAAGAAGAGGAAAGGAGGTTGTCTCTCAAACCTCAAAATCCAGATCTTGCATTGATGACCAAGTTCAAGTTGAAGGGGAAAGCAGTGGATGATCACAGGAAAGATAACGTATCATGCAAAAGAACACCACAAGGTATGACCTTGCACAAACATGACTCTACTCCTAAATATTTTTATTGTGGTAAGATAGGCCATCTTACTAAATTTTTCCATAAGAAAAAAGGCTGACGGAGAGAGGTACAAGTAGAGAAGACATGCAGGTCATTTGGCTAATGCAGATGAGAATCAGGATGTCAAATTATTTATGGCTGAGACTATTACACTAGTCACTGAGGAGGATGACTCAAATATTTGGTTTGTGGATTCTGGAGCCTCCTCACATATGGCAGGTAAAAAGCAATGGTTTAGAAATTTTAGAGAATCCAACAATGGAGTAAAAGTATACCTTAGAGATAATAGAGGGTACAAGATCAAGGGACATGGAGATGTCCTTGTCACTCTTCCTGATGGAAATATTAGAAATATATTTGATGTGTGGTATGTACCTGGTATTAAGAAGAACCGGATTTCTGTATCAAAAATTACAGATCAGGATCTCAAGGTAGAATTATTTAAATCTTATTACATTATTAAATACTTCTTGGACTAGATGAAGCCTAATTCTATAGTTCTTCATAGAGGAGGAATCTACAAACTAGATGTGAAGAGTACACACAACAAGCATTGATGTCATCAAATAAGTCTACTAAAAATTTGTGGCATCAATGACTTAGGCACATCAATTTCAGTGACCTTCTTCTGTTGCAGAACAATGGTATGGTAGATGGCCTTCCTGTTCTGAAAAGGTTGCATATTAATTATGAAGCATGTGCATTCGATAAACATCATAGAGATGAATTTGTTGCTATTAAAGATAGGAAACAAAGGGATACACTCGAACCTGTACACACTGATTTATGTGGGCCTATGCAGACAAGATTGTTAGGTGGGCCCTACTATTTTCTAATATTTGTTGATGATTGTAGAAGATTCACATGGGTGTATTTTCTTAGACAAAAGAGTCATGCCTTTGATTATTTCAAGCAGTTCAGGAACATGATTGAAAATCACATAGGAAAGTTCATCAGGTTTCTTCGATCAGGTCAAGGCAAAGAATTCAAGAAAAGGGATTTCATCAAATACTACAAAGAGCATGGGATACAACATCAGTTTACAACACCTTACACTCCTCAGCATAATGTTGTAGCTGAGAGGAAAAACAGAACACTGGTGGAGTGTTCTCGTAGTATGTTGAAAGGTAAGGATCTAACTAATGGTTTTTGAGCAGAAGTTGTCAATATTGCAGTGTATTTGAAGAATAGGGTTCCCACTAAAAGTCTTGATTATAAAACTCCTTTTGAAGCATTGTTTGGCTTCAAGCCTGTAGTAAGTCATCTTATAGTATTTGGTTGTAAAGATTTTGCACATGTTCCTAAAGAAAACAGGAAGACGTTAGATTCAAAGGCGATTAAATGTACTTTCACTGGATACTGAAGTGAGTATAAGGCTTATGAATTGTTTGATCCTTCTACTCAAAAGGTGTTTGTTAGTAGAGACGTAGTATTCCATGAACAAGTTGATGATGGAAATCTTTTTCAAGATAATGAAGAATGGCATGTACCCTTACTTTCAGATGAGGATGTTGAAACAGGGATCAATTAGCAACAACAACAACAACAACATTAACAACAATAGCAACATCGACAGCAAGATAAAGAGGAGGAAATTGAGTTCAATCCAAAAAGAGAAGAAAAAAGTAGAATAGTTGACACTCCACCACTCAGAAGACCTAGGAGGCCGAAATAGTTACCAGCTCGGTATAGGGATTGTGTGCTCATGACTGGTATGTTAAACATTGTAGAACCTTCTAATTTTTATGAAGCTAGTAAGAGTTTTGAATGGAAGGAAGAAATGAAAGAGGAATATGAATCTTTTATTAAGAATAATACTTGGGATGTAGTAAATATTCCTCGTGATAAACACCCCATAGGTTGTAGATGGTTATTTAAGTTGAAATTTAAAGCAGATGTGTCTATTGATAAGTATAAAACAAGGTTGGTCGAAAAGGGGTATTCCCAAAAAGAAGGTATTGACTTTGAGGAAACATTTGCCCTTGTTGCAAGATTAAATACTATTAGATTGATTATTTCTTTAGCCACTAAGCATCATTGGAAAATACATCAATTATTGTTAAATCAGATTTCTTAAAAGGTGATTTAAAAGAAGAAGTATACTTAGTGCAGTCTGAGGGGTTTGTTAAGAGGGGAGAAGATAATTTAGTCTGTAGAATAAATAAAGCTTTATATGGTTTAAAACAACCTCCTAGATCCTCATATGACAAAATTGATTCTTTTTTCCTCATGCATGGATATAAACGTAGAAAAATGATCCTAATTTGTATATTGTGTTTAATGATGAGAGGAAGATAGTGTTGGTTTCCTTATATGTAGATGATCTTATCATGACAGGGAGTGTAGACAATCTCATTGAAGAAATCAAGCAGCAGTTACCACAGAAATTTGAGATGAAGGACCTTGGAGAAATGCATTACTGTTTGGGTCTAGAAGTTTAGAGAGATTCAAGCCAAACTTTCTTGTCCCAGGGTAAGTATGCTAAGAGTTTGTTGACTAAATTTAAAATGGATGAGTGCAAGGCTGCATTTGTGCCTTTATAGCAGAACAACAAACTTCAGGTGAATGTTGGTTCAAAATATGCAGATGCAACATTGTACAGACAGTTAGTTGGTATTTTTATCTATTTGACTACAACGAGACCCGATCTAGCTTATGCTATGAGTGTTTTGAGTCAGTTCATGACTAAACCTCATAGAACCATTGACTTGTAGCGAAACGAGTACTGAGGTATCTGCAAGGAAATTCAGACTTTGGTATTTTGTATTCTGACTAATTTGATGTTAGCTTGATAGGTTATACAAACTTTGATTTGACAGGAAATTTAGATGATAGAACATCAATTATAGGTTATTCCTTTAGCATTGGATCTAAGGTCATCACTTGGTGTAGTAAGAAGTAGCATACTGTAGCCTTATCCTCAGTAGAAGCAGAATATCAAGCTATTTGTGCAGCAACATTTGAGGCAGTTTGATTACACAGACTTCAAGAAGTTGGGGAAGAATAGATAGAAGCTATGGTTATCAATTGCGATAATCTAAGTTCCATCAAACTGGCTTACAATCGCATGTTTCATTAAAACACTAAGCACATAGACACTCAATTTCATTTTGTTAGGGAAATGGTGCAGTCCAAAGAGATTTGTGTTGAATATTGTAATTCTTGTGATAATATGGCTAATATATTTACTAGGCCTCTGGGAAGACTAAAGTTTGAGTTGTTAACGGACATATTAGGTGTGTTTAACAACCCTTTCTCCATCAAGGGGAAGTATTAGAATTAATGGAGAATATTCTCTTATTGTTATATAGTTGTGATTTTTCTTTTCTTAGTTATTTGGTTTCTATTATTGAGGGATATGATTTGCTCTCCCTAAAAAACTGTATCTATTTATTATTAGAGATTAATGTGAATCTCATGTGGCATTTTGCTTGAGGTAGCTCTTGGTGATCCGCACCTGTGAGCTCCTCTTCTTTGGTTTCTCATTTCATGTCTTCCCTATGCTACTTTTGACAATCCTATGTAATTTGGAACATTTGTTTATTACTATTGAGTAAGGCATTGTCACATTGACTTTGAAGGATAAGTGGTGAAATGTGAATAATTTTACATCTGTTAACTAATTTTAATTTTAAATACTTTGATATTTTTCCCCAAATTAACATATAAGGATTTCATTTTCATAAATATGTCATTTTTAATCTGATTGTGAATTTA